>CANXYI010824680.1:0-11281 GCA_948208565.1 Hura crepitans | reverse complement strand
TATATGAAAGTGGATAATATTAGAATGTCATTTCAAAAACTTTGCAAAGATCTTGTTATACATTTTACACTAGGATAAAAGTTTCACCTGCTGGACACAGGCAACACCAGCCCATTGAGATGCGAGAATTAGGAGATGAGCATTCTTGACTTCTACTGAGTGATCCGCAGCAAACAGCTGATGGAAAGTCAGAAATTACTTCTCATTAACGGAGTAAAGCATGCAATTTGGAAAAAGAAATGTACTAGTCAGGGAAACATAAATTAGTGCAAAAGACATCTTGAAAAATATTGTCATAAAATAGCAAATTACTGCTATATTCAAATTCTAAAGCATGTAACTTTAAGATGCAAACACATTAATTAACATTAAGGAACCCAATATTTTCATACTGAGTGGTTAGAAATGAGAGCACCATCACTTAAAACTCCACAATCAGGCAGAAACAATTTCTGAACCAGGAACCTCAAAAGAATGTAATAAATAGGTAATGCAGACCTTAGAAATTGCATGTTCCAAATGTTCTGTAGCTTCTGCATAAATTCCTTCTTGCAGCAGAGCCTGCCCTATAAGAACTCGAGCTTCCACATAGTCAGGGTCTTTGTGAAGTGCCACCCTACAGTCAACAAGGATGGGGCATTACCAGAAGACAATTATGCAATGAATGAGTTATTTATGTAGAGAAAGATAAGGAAGGGGAGGAGGAAGAAACAAAAAGATGAGAAAATTACCGACACAAAATAATTGAATTTTGTCTTCGCCCCGTGGATAAGTGTTGGACAGAAAGCTGTTAACATTATCAACAATTAAAATGTAAGAAAAGATCTCAAGGAACCAAATAACTTATCCAGTTTGTACTATAGTGACTCACAGCCAGCAGTTGCTCAGGGTTTAAACTTTCAGCAGAAACAAGGTCCTCCTCCACGCTTGGTGAATCCAAAGGTGATGGTTCTGGTTTAGCCATTTCTTTGGAATGTACAGCTGCTGTTGAAGAATCCTTGGTCGGTAGCCCTAACTTTTCACGAACAACAGGATGTTTGAGGACTAATTGCTGCAAATATGACAGCCTTATATGAGTGAACAGAAAAAGCAGTTACAGAAGAAGAGTTATGCGATGTATACATTTCAGCACAGAGTAAGTGCTCATAATAGTTCGGTGTAACAACAATTCCTTGGTAAAGGTTAATTTTTCTTTTCAAGTTCATTTAGTACCATGGCCTCCATATACTGAATATAGAACCAGCAAGGAAATGCTAAGCATAGAAAAATTGAGATCAAATAAATAACTGGTCCTAAAAATTCCCCTAGGAAGTTTAGGTTCAACGAAGCATAAGAGAATTTTGATTACTTGAACACTCTGGATCATTAATTTTTTCTGATAAACATTAAGCAAAAACTAACCTGGACAACAGTTAGTGAACTATTGGTGACCCAGTAGATCAGACTCCCCTGCAAAGTGAATCAAAACACAAAGAATCAGCACCAGGAAGGACGCGATGATAGATGTATGTCAAAATAAACCTCAGCTAACAAAAAGACAGATGAGAAAGTTGCAAAAAAATAATTTGACTGCCACATGCTGAATGTCAAATTGCTAAGTATTGAGGGAACCTACCCAAGCAGAAAACTTGGATCTTCAGAAAATGGATTCATTTTTAAAGGGTGCACAACTACAAGGATAATCTCATACTACCCCATCACTTCAAGATCATGTTGAAGCATGTTTAGGGTCTTTCTGGAGTTGGACAAAAAATAAATATAAAATAGTGCAACAATACGCTGAGTATTGCACTGTTAAATTAGCAACCTCCTCCCCCAAGACTACTGGATTAAGGGGAGAGTAAGTCAATCGTCTAGAGAACATAGGCCACAAGCAAAGTATAAGGATGTCGGAATTTGGAGATGCACAATCAAAATTTATTGATATTCAGTAATTACAAGAAGTAGAACAACAGGCAAAGTAAACAATAAGCAATTTGTATTCTTAAATGACACCTAGAAGCTATTTCCTTTACATCTTTATTTTGTATGTAGCTTTCATTTAGCGAACTTTTCCATTTAGGATTTTATGTTAAGGCTTATTTTGTATGTAGCTTTAGTTTAATGAACTTTTCTACGTAGGATTTTATGTTAAGGCTGTCCTCTTGGGTATATCAACTTGCTTAGGTCAAGGACATAAGACCATTGGTTGCCCATTATTAAAAGCTATTTTACTTTTCATTTCCACCTCTTCATCCTCTTCCTCCCCTTCCCCTTTATCGTATCATGGAAAGTTGTATTGCATAAGGGGAAATGATATGCACCAGATAATTTGACTGGCTATATTAATATCTCAAAAAGCTCAGAAAAATACATGTGATATAAGGACAAAAGTGATTTCATATGGAGAAAAGGGATGTACAAAATGCAAAGGTTAGAATAAAGTCACCTGTGGGATGCAGAAGCCGATGAATACCAAAGGTACTGTCAGAATATCCAAATACCACTTATAGTACTGCAATATGAGGGGAAAAAATGTTTTAACAGCTAAATATTTAACAACCACAAGACACAGTATCAAGAAACTAATGCAAAATTACTATATGCTCACTTTTGCCAATAAGCCCAATAGTCCAGTTGTGTCTCGAAGAACCGAAAATTTCTCAAAAGAGAGCTGGAAAGTTATCAAACAAATCAGTAGAAGTCCAGTAAATGAAGTCACAGACATCCAGCAAATTTAGAGGCGGAGGATTACAAGTCACAAGAATCAAATAATGCCATAAGTATATTATCTCAATGTCATAAAGATAGACTATGAGATCTAGCAAGGGTACAAATTACCTGAACATTAATGAAGTGCAAACCACCAATCAGCAATGGAAAGAGGGACCCTAAAACACCATGAGGAAGTTCAGACAAATTCTGAAACCACAGACTGCCACCCTGTAATTAATTACCAAAAAGCAGGAAAAAAAAAATCACTTTATGAGTATCTACATTTGACCAATGAACTTATAAATTGACAGTTATGAAAGCACCATAAAATTTAAAACGCTTCTCCATGGAATTTTGCATTTTAACATGCTGAAAAGATAAAAATTGCATTCAATCAATACTATATACCAAATCAAATGTCATAGATAACATCTTCTCCAACAATTTAAAACATTAATGATAATCAAATGGGAAACAGTTTTTACTCTCAAATGAGTGATGATAAATTCAGTTCCTCTTGACACCAAAACAAATGAGGTCATTCAATGTCTATGTCATAAAAAAACAATAAGCAAATGTGATATTTTGCTAAAACATGATTCAAAAAACTCTAGTCTATGTTAATGAAACTTAAAAGGAACAGTACAACTTTTATTTGTTAGAATTTCCTATAGTAGCAAGTGGTTAGAAAGTTACAGAAGCATAAAGTTCTTCAAACTTAACGAGTATAAGACTATTAGTGGGAAAATATCCAGCTACAAGATAATCAGACTGCTAAATTACAATGAAACAGTAACCCAAAAGAGAGAATCAGTTAGCAATAATAAGTTCCTCTTAGTTCAGGAAAAAGAGTCATCTTGAAGTTATTCAATCTTAAAATGTTGATCTTTCCCATATAAGGGCAAGAAAACAAATAATGTTTTGGTACAAGGAGGATTAAAGCGGATGGTTGTCTTAAGTTTGGCAATGATCAAAGCATGTACTCATGGCCATATACCGAATAATTGGTCGTAAGAATACATGGGTTAGATTTAACTGTTTCTTTTAGTTCTTGGATTGAATGGTTTCATTCTCTTGTTCTTTAGCGTAAAGCTTCGCAGGAATAAAATTTTTCATTGGTGACGCATCAAAAAACAAAAAAGTTTCTAGATTAAGATGCGAGTTAGGGGAAAATCCAAAAACAGTCTGCCCTTTTGAAGGACTAAAGTAAGGACTAAAAATACGAACCTGCATTTTACTAACTATGTGATTTATTATTTCATTATGATAGATGACATCCACTGATGCGCTTGTTCATGAGGCTTCATTTGTTGTAGTAGACTTTCTAAATATTAGTATCAATAGTTTTGAATATGTTGCAAATGTATCATTTTTCACCCTTATCTAAAGCTAAAACAAAATGAGACAAAAGATTATTTCTATACAAAATCAAAGATCCAACCATACACCTTGTGGTTGAAATAATAAGCTAGCAAGTCACGCCCTTATGCAAGTCAATGTCAAGGAAAATTCCAATATTTTAATAAAAAAGATAAGATTCTAAACAATGAAACCAATAACATTAAGCAAAAGCACATATGATGAAAACCATTAAATGATCAGTTTCTTACGCAATCAAACCCAGCATGATGATCCAGACACATTCTCCGAATACTGGTCATCCACAGAAGAAAGCATGGAACCTGCAATTAAATTGAATAACAAAACAAAATAAAATGGGAGAATTCAAGTCAATCCAGCCATCTACATAGCAACATAGATATGTTTGTGTTGTTAAGTGCAATATTAATTATTAAGTGTTACGACTAATAATCACAGAAGATAAGCACTTTTTTTTTAAAAAAATAACATCAGAAATGAAATCTGCCATTAAACAAGTTCATTAAAGATTTTGTAAATTCATGAAAAAATTCTTTCAACTTCATAGTCAACTTCCAGCAACCTCATAAAACTCTACCTTATAATCCACATATTCTCCAACAACCCCAATAATCAAGTACCATAAGACAAACTTCTTGGTCTTAGTTATAAAATAAACTCAGCATCTTGTTCCACATTGCAAATGGAAGAATGTCGTGTGATAGAGTACACCACAGTCCAGTAAGAAATGAGATGATAAATAGCTTGAATATCTTATTGAAATTGAAATAGATGATTGAGAAAAGGAAATCCTATGCAAAGGGTTCTGATGTTGAAAAACCAAAAAAATTGCCTATCTGATCATTCTCTGAGCAGCCTTACAGCAAGTTTCAGAAATCAGTTTCCTGTTCTTCATAAGCATACATGTTTTATGTTATGTAACATATCTAATCCAACATTTAATGTCTTCTATAGGCACTAGGATTAACCAGAATTCTTACTAGGAAGATGCACGCTTTAGTCGAGTATTGAATGTCTGTTATAAGTGTATATAAGTAAA
Source organism: Hura crepitans (assembly GCA_948208565.1). Lineage (NCBI taxonomy): Eukaryota > Viridiplantae > Streptophyta > Magnoliopsida > Malpighiales > Euphorbiaceae > Hura > Hura crepitans. Next base: position 6,168 of record CANXYI010824680.1, on the reverse strand, counting down.
TTACTCATCACCCATCTTTCACCTCTTTTCTATTATAAAGGTCACCTAAAGCTACTAAATAGGAAGTAGCACAAATTCAAACCGTATTGTTCATTGTATAAAGACCAAAATATTCCACCACAGATCATAAACCTGATTTCCACGTAGACAAAAGGAAAGCTACTATACCTGAACAGGGTAGTACGCAAGGAACCATAAATATGAGGGGCAGCCAATCGCCCGTCTTTCTCTACGAAAGAGTGAAATTTGATCGACAAATCTCTTTCCTGAAAATGGTGGTGGGAATGGAGGAGGCACTAAGAGAAAGACATGGAATTTGAAAAATTAATCAACGGTTGAAGTTCAACTTTCAGAAATAAATTAAAAAAAAAAAAAAAAGAAACAAAAATGGTTACTTTGCAATGTAATAGGAAAAGGTTGTGTACATTAGTCTCCTCAAATTCAGAAACGCTCAAATACATGCTACTAAAATCATCCAAGCTATTATCAATCAATGTCGCTAAGAATAAAATATTTTCTTGGCTCCCAAAATGGAAGACAAATTGAGTACTGCATAACAAAATGGAGTCATTGACGAAAAAACTATGCACAGAAGCAAAGCTTACATTTAGGAAGTAGCTCTGATATCCTAGCCAACTTCTTTAGTTGCAAAACAAGTAAAGGGAATAGCAATGATCTCATGAGAACTGTGGTTGAAGCAATAACTACCCACCTGCAAATTTTTCTGCAGATTAAAAAAAGGAGAGAGGAAGGGGGAGGAATTATATTTCAAAAAACGTGAGGAGCAAACTTGTTTTCTTTTCATAATTCCCCTCGTTTTCCTGGCAAGCAGACAGACTACAAATTATAAATGAAATGAACTCACCAAGGCAAACCAGTGAGATCATGGAACCCATCTAGCAAGGAAATCAATGTACGAACCGAAAGATTTGGCTCTTCCCCTCCACTGCTGGCATTAACTACATCCTCTACAACATCACTGACTCCAAAATGGGTAAACGTTGACTCAGGGGCTGAGTCAGCAAAAAACTCGGAATCGTCGACTGAGCGGGACGCGAAAGATCGAGTATTGGGAAAGTGAAAGGCGACGACGGGAGGTTCGTGAGAGTTGAAAGAAGAAATCTGAAGTTGGTGGTGGATAGGATTTGAGTTAGTGAGGAGGTAAGAGACACGTGCATGAGAGAGAGTGGAGGGAGAGAAGAGAGGACGAGAACGGCGGAGGTGGGAGAGCAAAAGCTTAACAGTAACCATGGCCGCCACCGGCGAATAGGTGGAGACTTTGGGAGAATGAGAAGCTAAAGAAACGGATGCTTGCAGTCGTTTAACGATATGTCGTTTGGTTTGGAGCCTAACGACAGCATTAGAAAATGCGTCGTCGCGTATCATAATATATTATTTTATAATTATAATATTTTATTAAATTATATCATTTATTTATTTAATAAATAATATTATTTACTTTGAATAAAATAAAATAGAAGAAAATGTTTTTTTTGTTATTAAGTAATAAGTGAAAATAAAATAAAAAAATTAAAACAACAATCCAAACATATCAAATTAATTATTATATTAAAAATTGATATCTACTATTTCGTAATAATAAAATATAATAAATTTTAATTAAAATTAAAATAAAATATTGTTATAAATAGAATGATACAGCATAAAATAATAATTGAAAAAAATGATTAAATTTGGAAAGAGTCCAACAATTGTGCACTTAATACATACCTCACGTAATTTTATTGTATTTTTTATTTTTTTATATTTTTATTTTTAACCGTTGAATCATATTTTTTTTAAATTAATAATTAAAAATAAAAAATATAGTTAAATTAAAAATACTGTAGATTTAACATATGTTTTGAGCCACCATATTTCCTAGATCTAGATAAGTTTTTTTTTAAAAAAAAAAAAAAGTTGAGACCCGGCATCAGAATTTGAAGAGAAAAACCGAACCGGCATAGGTTATATTTATATCTCATTGATTCTTGACAGTATTATATATTTTTTTAAGATTATGATGATTTATTTCATAGATTTCTAATATATATATAAATAATTCAGCCCAAGGCCACTTGAATACAACCTAAATTCAAGCCCAGATCGCTGTATAATCGATTTTTGACAGGTACCGGCTCAAATGAATCATTAAAAGAAACAGCTGCTTTGTTGATTTCCCCTCCATTCATCTGTTTGATCACAAGATTTTCAACACTCGTACTGCGCATGCAGGTGCAGTAATAAGCAGAGAATCATTATCATTTTCAAGTTAATATTTATTTTTCCCATTGAAGGAATAATAATACAAACGCCTGCATATTTTGCAACCTAATTTCATGCGAGCTAAAAGTCAGTGCCCGTTTTGCTCCTCTCAACACAAATAATGAGATCCATACATTAGACCTCCCAACTTGAAGGACTAATACATATGTGCAGTCTTATCTGATTCTTCAGATTTAAGGGACTGGCTACCTTATTCATCTCAACCCTGGAAGAACACCAACCAATTACTAAAGATTACTTGTAAACTAGATGATTTAGACAACTCCATGCTATGGACATTTCGAAATAAAATAATTCATCTCATTTCTTTGTAGTGTAATTAATATATATTACACTTAACATGCTACCAACCAACACCTCTTCAGAAGCACCGCTGTTACCATTACCGGAAAAAAAAAAAAAGGAAGGTGGCTGCAGAAATGCCTTAGTTTATTGCTGAAATGATCCGCCCACAAAATTCATTTCAGTCATCTATCTATTAACACGCTGACAGTGACAGTTGTTATTACCCAATTTTTCGACATTACATCTCAATGTCTTCCAAGTCTGGTAAAGGAAACCGAAGAATTGCAGAGATCCCAGTCAACTGTGCTAATTCTGTTTTTAGGAGCAAATGGAGGATTTAGTATAATAATAATAATAAATTAGGTAGGAATACTCAAAAAGTATCATGCAGTCTTAAACTGGTTCTTAAATGCCTAGAGCAGAGAGATACAATACTCACGTTCTCCCGAGACATGCATCGATGAAAATATATGAGCAGTGCCGCCTGAATCTTTCACCGAGTTAACTAGATTGACATACTTCCGCCTTGTTGGTATATCAGCATTTCTGACAGAAGAATAAAAACAAGAAATTCTCAATATTGGTACATTAAAAGATCATATATCTTTTTTCCATCTTGTATTATAAACGCAACTGGAATTTTCCCAAGTGAAAAACAAAGGACGCATAGGATGTAATGATTCTGATATGTTTCTATTGAAATTTTTGCATGAAATGACCCTACGTTTTGGAAGTTGGGAATTGTTGAGAACCAAGCAAATTTTATTCCTATTCACGATCTCATATGTAGCAAATAGTAATTTTCATTCAGTAACTTGCACCCACAAAAAGATGTGTTGTAATTACGACTCATTGCACGACGATGATGATAAAAATATCAAAGAAATGATTCCAGCCCAAAGCAGAAACAGAGTTTTTACAATACTTTTATATGCAGAATCAAGGAAATTGCATGAGCCATTGAATTTTGTGAAGCAGCCAATAAAGCAACATAAGCTCTCTCATCGGTTCAGTTCAAAAAATACATCCAAAAGAAAAGAAATTCTTCTCCCTTAATGCAGTTTCTGAAAATATATACCAAACACTCAAGGTTATAACATTGAGTATGTGTTATCTCTAATTAGATGACAACACTATTGAATAGATAGTTAAGTTGCACTAACCTGAAAAGATCATCTGTGATGAGAAGTGTTTGGACAGCCATGCGATCATGAGCAACCTTCACATGCTTTGGTCCGTAACAAGCTCGAGCAGGATCCTATTCGGAAAACCTCAAAATCAAGATTGTATAAATTTAATTGAGTCTTGGATCACACTGAAAGAGCTAATTTTCAGTTACAACTGTCAGTTATATTTTAATGTTAATCAGATCTCCCTGGCTTCCAGTCTCCCAATTCCAGTGAACAGAAATTCACCACATCATTTTTAAATATCCCATCTAATCCTTAAGATTCTGTGAGTTGTTATACTAAATCATGCATCTCAATAGCAGAAACTTACATTTGAAAGCATGTTAAAGAAGTCTTCAAGTGCTCGGACCTGCAAAGGAAGAACAGCTTTTAGTTACCTTTGAATAATTGTTGGATTATGTAGGCTCTACGAAAAAAAGTGGGCATTGAACTTGCACAGAAACAAGGAAACATATTATGTGGCAAAAAAATTGAGAGAAATGAAAAATACTGGCCAAATTATCTGAATTACCTCCTGTGCTGCTTTTGTGTCTTTTATCATATTCATGACATTTGGAGCATCAAGAACTTCTCTCAAACTATGCCTGTGCAGTAAATGGTCAAGTTCAGTAATTAAAGTAACAGAATGGAATTTATAAGATGATATGAAATCAATACGACTAGTTAGTATGCAACATATTAACAAGTTGACCACCTGAATTAATTAGAGGACTCACATAAATATGCATCTCAATAAATTGACATGAGACATAGTAAAGTTTGTTATGCTCTAAGGCTGTGCACAAATACATTAGTAGGATAGGGTACTCTTTCTTCCACTTTGCCACAATGACTCTGTTCTATCCGCAAACAACAAAAGGGCTCCTAACCAAATAAGTAGGCTAAAAAATCCAGGGCCATATAAAGATAAATACTGCAAATGGTCAAACTTAGATCTGATTGTACCATTATGCTTCATATATCTTTTAAAAATTGCTTCAAAATACCCTCTGATATTTACTCCTTGTCGTACCCATCAGCTTTGATCATGATGCCTCATTCTCATTTTAAGGATGACAAATAGTTTAAGAAAAGCAGTCATTAAACTAGAGGTTGTAGCTTAAAAATTGCAAAGATTAAATCAGCAAAATGGATGACAGAAGCTATAATTAATACAAATGGATATCAAACGCAATAGAGCCAACAATGTCATTTGACTTGGATGATAACGGAAATAAAAGACAAGGGAAAGCAAGGCTAGATCATAATCCGATCCAGATGCATGTAACTAAAGACAGCAAAAGAATAATGGATGGCTCTTTTCCAAATCAGTTATGTTCACCACATATGCTAAAGGATCAGATATATAGTGACATCAAGTCAAGACATAATTGCAAGGTCATTCACTGTTTTTAACTGCCACCACAGTAAAGCAAAGATAATAAAAATTGTACGTGTATCCGGACCTTTTGTGCACAAGAATTATGTGTGAATTGTTTTCAATGATAGATCTCAGCTGTCTCCTCTCTGCCCCTAATAGTAAGTGGCGATGAAATTGATCCTGTAGAGTGTACAAGAATAACTTTGAAGTATAATACATGTAGCTTGAAAAACAATCACTTGACAAGTGATAATAACCACATATTAAGAAACAAAGTTTCAAAAGAAAACAGGATGGATAGCTGAAGAGATATCTCGTTCAAAAATTTGGAGAAGAAAATCACAGATTCATCTTATACCTTTGTGAAACCAGGGCTTGCAATCACAGCACAACGAATAACATTGAAATCCACATATTTCAAGAAAGCCTACAACATATGGATGAAGCTTATTAGTGATAAAGGAGCAAGTACTGCTGTCAGAAGCAGGATAGAAACAAATATAACAAGCTAAATACTACTTGCCTGTAAAACATGCTCAAAGAACTTATTCAACGCCTGCAAGGGGAAGAAAGAAAGTAATAAGTGAAGGCTAAAACACGCTCCTATTAAGTTGATGAATCATTATGCATCCAAAAGAAGAAAGGAAAACCATATAACCACTTCCATAGTAGCTAGTCAAATCAAAAACATTAATATAAAAAGCTGATACCAACTCAAATATAAATAAATTGGATTCATAATCACAATAACAATAAAGAACCATACCAGCTCATAAGCAGCAATAGCAGGCCCATGTTTGCATGGAATTGAAGTTTCTATCTGTTGAATATCCCACATCGGTTAATTAAGAGATGGTTGTGCTCTTTATAATGGCATGTGCAGTCCTCTCCCTTTGAGTTAGCTTATGGGGTGAGTTAGGCACGGGTCCATTTTCTTAACATGGTATCAGAGCACCGGTTGCGATGTTGGGGCCACCCGCAGGTGTCTGCATATACTCACGCTCCAGGCTTCCCGCTATGTTCGGCCCTGGGCGTGAGGGGGGTGTG
>CANXYI010824575.1:0-10156 GCA_948208565.1 Hura crepitans | reverse complement strand
CTAAATTTTTAAATTTTGCATTTTTCATTAAATTAGAGTCCCCCAAAGTCTCATGACCAGTGCTATTACCTCAATTTCTGTGCAAGTGGCCCAGCACATTAGGGATGCCTCTTGGACCTAGTGACACTGTTTATGGAGCCTCAGAACATGGCAAGTACATTTCTTCTCCTCTTAAGAAACTTTCATCCCTAAAATTACCTAAAGTAAATAGGTGAGGAAACTAAGCTTTCATTTGCTCTTTTGGCTCCTAAGTAACTTTTTTGGTGTTATGGTTCCTCTATAGCATTTTAACCAGTGGTATGGACTTATTCCTCAACTGTTTCATTTCACATGCTATGATCTATACTAGTTCCTCCTCATAACTCAAATTCGATTGTACCTCAATATTTGACATTGAAATCACATGTGTTGGATCTAACTTATACCTGATAAGCATATAAACATGAAAAACATCATGTATCTATTGTAACCTAAGTGGTAGTGCCAACCTATATGCTAGAGGTCTAACCCTTTCTGTGATCTCGTAAGGTCTTATAAACTTAGGAATTAATTTTCCCTTTTTACCAAACCTCAATATTTTCTTCCAAGGAGAAACATTAAAAAATACTTTATCAGTAACCGCATATTCAATGTCTTTTCACTTCAGGTCAGCATATGATTTCTGTCTATCAACTGCTACCTTTAGCCTCTTAAAGCAATTCAACACCAACAATCTTACTTTCCCCAGCTTCAGTCCAACACAAAGGAGTTCTGCATCATCTACCATATAATACCTTATATGGTGCCATTTCCAAACTGGACTGGTAGCTATTATTATAGGCAAACTCTGCCAAAGATAGGTATTGATCCCAATTACCCTTAAACTCAATAATATAGCCTCACAGCATATTCTCTAGTATCTATACCACTCTTTTTGACTACCCATCAGACTAAGGATGAAAAATTGTACTGTAAGCAAGTCTGGTACCTAGTGCCTCCTATAACTTCTTTTAGAATCTAGAAGTAAAGCGAAGATCTCTATAAAAAATGATAGCCACTAGCACACCATGTAATATGACTATCTTATCCATATATAGTCTAGCTAATTTTTCTAAGGAGTAATCCATTCTGATAGGGATAAAATGTGTTGTCTTAGTTAATCTATCCACTATTACCATATAGCATCACATTTACCTTTAGTCAAAGGTAAGCCCATCACAAAGTCCATTGTTACTTTTTCCCATTTCCACTCCAGTATTATTGTAAGATGTAGTAATCTCGAAGGAACCTAATGCTTAGCTTTCACTTGCTAGCATGTCAAACACTCGACAACATAATATACCACCTCTCTTTACATACCAAGCCACCAATAATAGGACTTTAGGTCCAAGTACATCTTTATGCTCCTAAGATGCATGGAATAGGGAGCCTCATGTGCTTCTTTGTGTGTCTATAATCTCATGTTATCTGTACTAGTTACACATAACATGTTCTAAAAGTACAGATACCCATCCTCTATTAACTCGAACCCTATAGCCTTCCCCTTTTTAGATTTGCTAGCCATTTAAACTAGCTGGTCATCTTGCATCTACATTTCTTTAATTTGCTGTTTAAATTCTTGCTTTACTCATAACTCAACCAATATAATATCTTTTGAAGTGTACTATAACTTGACATTCATAGCTTTCAAAGCCATCATAAACTTCCTATTCAAAGCATCTACCACCACATTAGCTTTCCTTAGGTGCTAATCAATTAGGTAGTCATAATCCTTGAGAAGTTCCAACCATCTTCTTTGTCTCAGGTTTAGCTCCTTTTGAGTAAAGAGATATTTCAAGCTCTTATGATTTGTATATATTTAGCATTTTTCTTTATACAAATAGTGCCTCCAAATCTTCAAAGCAAGCGCAATGGCAGCTAATTCTAAGTCATAGGTAAGGTAATTCCCCTTATGTGGCTTCAATTATCTTAAGGCATAAGCCACTAACTTTCCCTCCTGTATCAGTATATAACCTAAACCATTTAGTGAAGCATCACTATACATAATAAAGTCCTTACCCTATTCAGGTTGAATTAGGATAGGAGCCTCTGTTAGCATCTTTTTCAATTGCTCAAAATTGGTTTAACACTTATCATCCCACTCAAATCTCACATTCTTTAGAATAATTCTTATCAAAGCAGTGGTAATGATAGAGAATCCTTTTACAAATCTCCTATAGTACCCAGCTAACCTTAAGAAACTTCTCACCTTCATTACATTCCTAGTGTTTCCCATTTTAGCATTGCTTTCACTTTAATGGGATTAACTCTAATTCCCTTAGCTGAAACTATATGGCTAAGAAAATCAACTTCCCTCAGCCAAAACTCACTCTTACTAAGCTTGGCATACAACTATCTCTCCCTCAAGGTCTGTAACACCACCTAAAGATGTTGTTTATGCTCTTTCTAGCTTCTAAAGTACACTAGGATGTCATTTATGAACACCACTATGAATTGATCTAGATAAGGCTGGAAAACTCTATTCATGAGATCCATGAAAATTGTTAGAGCATTAGTGAGCCCAAATGGCATCACCAAAAACTCATAATGCCGGTACCAGGTTTTGAAGTCAGTTTTATGGACATCAGCCTCCTTAATCCTCAGCTGATGATATCCAGATCTTAGATTAATTTTAGAAAATACACTTGCCCCTCTTAACTAATCAAAGAGGTCATCTATCTTAGGCAATGGATACTTATTCTTCACAGTCATTTTATTCAGCTACCTATAGTCAATGCATAACCTGAGCAACCCATCTTTCTTCTTCACAAATAGTATAGGTGCTCCCTAAAGAGATACACTGGGTTAGATACAACCTTTATCTAATAGTTCTTACAACTATACCTTCAATTCTTTTAACTCTATAGGTGTCATTCTATAAGGAGCACTAGATATTGGACTAGTACTAAGATATACCTCGATTCCAAAATCTAATTCCCTCTAAGGTGGTAAGCCTGGTAGCTCATCAGGGAATACATCAAGAAACTCAAAAATAATTAGAATATAAGCCAAATCAAAATTAGAAGAATTCAGGTTAATAGCATAGGACAAATATACCTCACAACCATTCCGAAGAAGTCTCTATGCCTTAACAACAGAGATAAGATTATTTACAAGACTTCTCTCACCATCCACTGTTACTAGTTATCCCCTTATATTCTAAAAGGTCAATTTCTTATGTTTACAATCTATCATGGCTTGATGTTCAGTTAGCCAATCCATCCCTAAAATTACATCAAACTCATTGAAGGGTAAATCAATCAAAGCAGTAGAGAATATATGCCCTTGAATCACTAGAGGGCATTGCTTATACACCCTATTCACCACCACACACTGTCCTATAGGATTACTAACTCTAATGTCTATATCAACATGCTTAGGCTCTAACTGCCTATTATATGCTTGTGTAGAACATACATGGGAATGTGTAAAACCAGGGTCCAGAAAGGCCAAAACTAGAATATCAAATAAATAGAAGGTACTAGTTATGACATCTGGCATTGCAGCTTCTTCTCTTGCTCTAATAGTATATTGCTTGGCTAGAGCATGAGCCTCTATCTTGGTGCCCTAACTAGCATTAGATTGCTCTTTTTTGGCTTGCCTCTGACCCTTACCCTGAGGTGCTACATTAGATGCCTAGGTTTAAGCACCCTCTACCTACCTCTGAGGGCACTCTTTCTTATAATGATCTCTAGCACCATATTGAAAACATCCCCTATGTCGACCTACTCTGCACTACCCCCAGTGCTTTCTTTGATAAGTGGCATATGTGGGAGGCTCATTCTTACTGCCCACTGTACTCAAAGTAATACCAGCCCATAAGGGCAATCGAGGTCTAATAGTTGAAGCTTGTTTTGACCTCTAGGTTTGTACCTATCTTGACCCCTAATCCCCTATTTGATGTTAAGACCTAGGCTGAGGCTGTGCCTATATTTAACCCTCTCTCCTCTTCTTCCCATCTCCTAATATGGCACTAGACTATCCCATAATAAACTGCCTCTTTTTTGGGAAGAGGTCCATCTTTTCTTATACCATTTCTTCCTTATCATATGCTACTGATACTAATATAACAAAATCCCTCTCTCTAATATTACTATATACATCCTCAGCTCTGCATTCAGTCCTGCCAGGAATCTCTTGCATTTTTCCTCCGCATTAGGGATAAATTCCTTAACATACTTTAGGAGTCTAGTAAAGTCCTTCTCATATTCTAACATTGTTCTCCTTCCCTACTTTAGATCTAGAAATTCTTGTCTCTTTTTATCCTTAATGGAGTTAGTTATGTATCTTTTCCTAAACTACTTAAGGAAAAATTCCCAGGTCAACTCTGCTGGTGTTTTCCTTCTCTTGACAGTGTCCCACTAGTTATGGGCTTCTTCCTATAGAAGGTAAGTAGCACACTATAGATTCTCAACCTCAGTATAGTTTAATTGCTCCAAAAATCTAAAAGTCCTATTTAGCCAGTATTCAACTCTAAGAGCATCATCCTCCCTCCTCCTTAGAAAGTCAATAGCTCTCATCTTCCTCAATCTCTTTAGGGGAGTCTTCTGTGGAGAAACTAATGGTAGAGATATTGGTGCTGGAGGAGGTAGAGGTGGAGCAACAGTAGAGGTATGTTTGAGCAAATTTACTATTTACAGCAACAAAGCTGTGATGCTTCAACCTATTGTTGACAGGCACTAGTGGCTATGGCTGCTATGCAGTACCACTGGGTTCAGGTGTGGATGCAACCTACCCCTTAAATTGTAGTTGGTGTAAAACTACCCACCTCTTTGGCCCCTCTTTCAGGTGCCTGATTAGCCATATGCCTATTGGAAATAGGGAATAACTTATCAGCCTTGAATAGAGTAACAATTCAGAGGAATTGGAAACTTAAACATTTGCACTCATGTACTTGGCCTTAGAATGTTAACCTATTCTCTGATACCGTAAAATGTAACACAAAATGTAACACCCTATATTGGATTCTTAGAGAAACCCAACAAGCGGTGCCCTTACCACCAGGTCACCCATCTTAGTATTACTCTCATCCAAACATGTTTAACTATTTCCCATATTGCTCTAGACAACATTATCTGACCCCCAATATAGACCAGTTTGCTTCTATAGTTTATTTAGGTTCATATCATGAAGTTAGGTTATTTCAAGATGGATATCTAATCACATTTCGATATTTCCTAAGAATCCGACGGCATAACAGTAGCCCAGTCACTAACCCAAAAATACTTTATAACCTGTAAACACTTTTATAACATTTAGCACATCTCTTAAACCCTTTTGGTCCCCCAGATATCATATTATCATCATTAACTATCACACAGCAATCACAAGCCTCGAGCCATAACAATAATACACATAAAGCCTCTGGCTCACATATCACATACATCTAGTATACATCCACCCAAGGATTTACACTGATTATAATCACAAAATCTAATTATATATACATACATAAGTACATTCTTGTGTCTCTTTGTATACATCATACTCACTTTCTCAAACCTAAGTACATGAAATGAAAAACTATACAAGTATACATTATTAACCTTATCAGACTTGTCCTATGAACTTCTCGCACATTTTATAAGGTGATGTCCTTTTTCTTGGTACCTATGCACCGAAACAGGTACGTTGAGTATAAAATACTAAGTGGTGAATTCAAGCATTAAAATCGTGTCTAGCAATTGTATCTATGCATCACATTCCTATTTAGTTCTGGTTCCATATGCTAGGTTCAAGTTAGAGCTTCAACAAACAAAATTACCATTTTACCCCTAGGAGGTTTTATTTGTGAATTATCCAATTTACACACTATGATTCATATAAATTATGTCTTGGGACCATTATTATTCATTACATGTATATTCCTTACACTTTTAAGCCATTTGTTAATATCAGTGCAAATTACCAAAATACCCTTATATTATAATTTATAGCCATAAGTACATTTATTAATTTTGTTTCTTTACTTCCACTAGCCTATCTTAGGAAACAACCCTGATAGACACTGGATCTAGAGGGAAAATAACTAGTGCAGTGGTCCCCCAGGTTAATCACCTTTTAGAACCCAAGGTGCAAATATCAAGGGGTTGTCTACCCAGTAGACTGGTCTATCCAATAGACTAGTGCAGTGGCCCTCAAGGACTTATGTCGTTATACTGATAACATCAATTCTAGCATCTAGTGGTAAGGATAGGAAGTTGTCTATCCAAGAGACTAATACAGTAGCCCCAATAGGGATTTATGCTGCTGTACTAGCCCTATCTAAAAAGTAGACAATATAGCAGCTGCTAAAGATCCCTAAGTTAACCGGTTAACCAATCCAATGGTGTCAAACTAGTGAGCCATTAACCTCAATCAGTGTCTATTTCTTTACTAATTAACTTTTTATAATATTTTAATCTTAAAAATAGATAGTTATGATTTTTACTACATAGTTGAAATTTAACTCGATCTGGTATGGCCACAAACAGGCTGTACCGGGTGAATTTTTAGAAACAATATATAAGGATTTAAAAGCCAACAATTATAACATATTAGGTTGAATTTAATCCCATGATCATTTTTTTTAAATCTAAGCCATTTACTATCCAAAAGATTTAATTGTTCAAGTAATGGTCACTGTTAGAAAGTTATGGGTCCTTCTCATATTTTGCGACAGTTAGTTTAAGGCTTATTTCACCTCATTTTTTAGTGCAGTTTTCATCATTAAGTTCACATGGTTCATAGGCATACTGCCAACACACAATAGGCCATTCTCAAGGCCACAGACTATGCTTTTAAGCCATCTCATCCATTCATAACATTATAACTCTTTAAGGTACACTTTTAGGCCTATTGCCATGTTATATTACATGCTCACTTTAGGCTATCTTTTAGGTCATTTAACTTAAGTTCATATTCAAGTGTCTTCATGTCTTTTAAAGCCTATTTCCATTATCTATATTTGCTATGGTTATTCATAGCTTATGTCTCAGCCAAAGCTCATTTCACATTCATATACATAGTAGTCAAACTAATTACATGCCAAGCCATCATTTTATATATAGTTCAGGCTTAATTACACCACATTCAAGCTCAACCATATGACTACATACATGTATCACAATTTATTCAATATTCCAACTATATCATGGCACTATATACATATACACTTACATCTAAGGCCTCAAAGACCACTTTTATCAATTAGTCATGCTATGTACACACACATGCCCCATGCTAATGCTCTCGGGTACTTACCTTTTTCATGCTTATCACTAAAATTTCAAGTCACGTGTGCATAATTCCTCACATTTACAAGCTCAAATTCATCATGAACCGATCAAGCAATACACACATACTGTAATTCAATTACTACCTCTCGACCATTCTGTATTACAATTCATACATACATTAACTCTTGCATCAACTATGCTATCAATTCATTTACATTCACAACCATCAATTCATAATCAATTACCACCTTAATCACTACATAAGCCCCCATAGTTCTCCCAAATTGCTCTCAGCCAATCTAAGTTCTCCTAACATTCAAGGTGTTCTCTCATTTTACTACTCACATACACTTATATAGGCTAGGGAAGAATGAAAGGCAGGGCCTAGATGACTAGAATTCACATACCTTCTAAGAGACAACACCTTAAGCCTTCACGAAGCCTCAATTCTAGCCTACCATAGTCACTTTCTCCACCCTTCTACAAGCTTTTCTTTGCCTTAATTCACCTTAAAAAGCTATTAAAACACATCCCCACATATGTTAGGCACCTTAAACCTCTATTTCTAGCAAGAAAAAAACTAAGAAAAGATTAAAGAGACATAAGGGAGCTCACCTTAACTCACTTGTTGGATAACCTCCATCCGAAAAAATTTGGGGATTTTTTTCTCCTTCTTAAAGCCTCTTTTTTGTGTAATTCTTCTTCCTCTAATTCTCTAACATATTAAATTGAATTTTAGAATCATGAAGTTGCAGAAATGGCTAGAGGAAAAGGAAGAAAATGGCTCCAAAATGTAAAGCTAGCGTCAATTCCAATAGCCAAAGGGAGAGGGTTTTCTTCCTTCCTTTAGTGGATTTATCCACTTGTTATCTACCTTGGCCACTTGGCTTGGGCCCCCTAGGCTAGGTGGCAAATATGTGGGTAGGTCCTAGACACCCGAGCCATCTCGACACCTCTCGATTTTGTAGCAAATTTTAAAAATTCACCAAAATTCACATGGACCTTAAAAAATTATGCCTTTTATTTTAAAATTCATATTTTAATCCCCTATAAGTGCTCATAAATTTTTGTGACGAAATTCCATCAATAATATAGTTTTTCTAAACTGCCTCGATTTTGCAAGCAAACCTCAAAAATTATGAGAATTTTCAAATGACCTTAGAATCCAAAAATTCTTTCACTAATGAACTTAATGGAATTTTTGAGATTAAGGGTCAGATATTTTTCGGTCCGTTTGGGCCTAGCCTGAAAAATTTTTATTGCCCTGAGGGGTAGCTTACTGTTCGAAATGAATTATTGGTTCTATAAATTTTTAAATTTTGTATTTTCATCAAATTAAAGTCCTTCAAAGAGTCATGACTAGTGCCACTACCTTAGTTTTTGTGCAAGTGACTCGACACCTCAAGCACACCTCCTGGACCTAGTGATACTATTCATAAAGCCTTGAAACACAGGTATTACAATAGTGTATCTTGGGCCCAAATTAAGTTCAACATACCAGAATGTAGTATTAATTATTTGATGAATTATGGTGCAATTTGATAAGCATTTGAGGTCATATAAGAGGTTAAAAATCAAAAATAAGATCTAGATTATCATTTATGGTGAATAGTAAACCATTCAAGGTTGAATGGAAAAATTGAGAAATGTGTTTACTAAATTCCAAAAATGTCACATCCTTATACTAAAATAACCTAAGGAACATGAAAATCATGTTACTAAAATTTTTAAGACATGGGAACTATTAGAAAAAAATTAGGGAAATCAATTCAATGAAATGTATATTTATGGAAAATATGGTAGAAATTTTGGTGTAAGAAGCAAAATAGGCTATTGGATCAAATAGTAACATAAAAGATCTTGGCAATCCAAGTGTGATATGAAGTACATGAGGTGGAAAATATTAAATGAAATTTTTGAGGAAAATTACACATGGATTAAATCTCACAATCCATGTGTAAAATCTCCTTTTTAATCCTAACCATTCATTCCACCAATAAATACCTAAATAATAATATTAAATTCACTTAATTTTAACCAACCTTTACCTAAAACCTCTCTTTATGGCCGAAATTCCCTCATGTATTTCTTCCTCATTTCTACATCTTATTACACTAAGTAAACATTAATTGTAATAATTAAGGGTTATTCTATCTACCCTACTATACTAGCTACCTAAAATTTCATGGAAAAAGAAGGGTTTTAAGGGAAGAAAAGAAGTAAGAGAAGAAGTGTTTGAAGATTAATTAGAAGTGGTTAGTTGGTTTTTCAATTGGATAAATTATGTGATTAATTTAGAATTATGAGTAATTAGTCGATGATTAAGTATAATTATGTGATTAATACAATTTTTGACAAATTTTTCATGAGGAAACCAATTATGGAGTAAAGGAGGAGGGATAATGATGAGATGGAATTAAGGAAGAAAAGATAAAGGATTAATGGGCTTAAGCACATGAGATATGTGTATTCTTATGCCTTGGAACTTATACATGTAAGTTAATGGAAAATTAGTAATTACTAGAATAAGAATTGATGTATGTAATTAATGAATAATACATACAAGTAGATACAAAATGTATGCCATAGAAGCATAAAATTGATGAAAAGAAAGGTAAAAATAGGAAGTGTTTATTAGGCCGAACTATGGTAGAAATGAAAAAATTAAACAAAAGCTACAATGATAAAATGAACTAATTAAGTAGTGTTCAATGCGTAATTAAACATGGAAAAATCCTTAAATGTTGGAAAGGAAAACTTTACATATGAAAATTCACTTTTGGCTAGAATGGTACTTAACAAATAATAAAGAATGTTTATTATATAGGTAAGCATTATAATGTAATTTTCATGAATAGAAATGTAAGTAGGACATAGTATGGTATAAGGTTATACATTTATTGATTGAATAATTAGTAAAA
>CANXYI010824560.1:0-10429 GCA_948208565.1 Hura crepitans | reverse complement strand
ACATACTAAACAAGCTCACTATTTGTACTTCTGATAGGTTGGTTGACCTCATGGCTAGTCCTTAGATCAGAAGTGCCATTGAACTTATTTAAATTTGGCATTTTGAACTTGTAGGGTAGGGTATAATCAGGCTTCAGACTGATGTCTGCTAGGTTAATATCTTTCCCCCTGGTCACTAGGTGACTCATGGCCTCTAGCTTTTCATTTAGTTCTTTGATTGGATCTTCCTGATCATACTTAGTTGGTGGAACCCTATTATAGCTAGGCTTAATAGGGGGGTATTTCTTCATTAAAAAGTTGGTCATCAACCACCTCTTTCTTGCCATTGTCAAAAATAGAAGTTTGATTCTTATCTTACTGGGCATTCATGCTTGATAGTGTATTGGTTATGGTAGCCATCATCCTTTTCTCCATATCCTGAAGAGCCTCATTTAGCATGGTCTTCATCACTAGTTCATCTCTAGACATGATCATTCTCCTTGGTGGATTGCAGATGGATCAATGGTGGCTATAAAATAAAGGGATAGTAATGATGCATGATTTGTCTAAGATGATGCATGATATGTGGCATGTGCCTTATGTATGAATGGTGTAACTATATGGATACATGATATGATGTATGAGTAAGAAATTACAAGATGACAGCCTTTGATGTGTAGTACATGCTACTGTGAAGTGTGTGAGTGTTTAAATGGAAATGTAAAGGTTTATGAGACGCAAAGAAAGATACAAAGTTTAAGTTTATGTAGTATGTATAGTGTTATGTATGTGCATTGAAAGCATGATATACACATAGTACATAGGAAAGATATAAATGAGAAGGATGTAAAGTTTATGTTAGGTAGCAAGCACAATATTATGCATGTGTATACAAAAAGGATACAAGTTAGATGTACAAAGACAAACGCAAGTAATAAGCCTTCCAACCTTATTACTCCTACACTCATGGTCTTAGTCATTCTTCTTAGGTAGGCTTACCTAAGCATCATCGAGGGATGCATAGGTTCAAATATGGGCTTAATTAGGCCCAATGACTTCTCATATTTAAGGCACATGCAAAGATAATGGCCTATGACATTTAAGTCTTATTCGAGGTGAAATTAGGTTAAGCCCATTCCATATAAAAGGCATAATGGGCTTGCCCCCACTTCAAATAAGGTTAAATGCAATAGGCCCACATAGTAGTCATAGTGCAATTGCAATCACTGTGGGTCATACAACCTAAGGGAAGTTGCTAAGCTTAACAATATGGGCTCATAGTTTAGTCAATAGGGCTTATGGCTCCTACAAGTGGAGGTCCCCCTTAATGGGTCTTTCCAATCAAGGATAATAGCAATCGATTAGTTCACCTTTTCATTTACTTGAAGGCATAAGGCTTATGAGTGATGGATATGCTAGCACTTTTCCATTCTTGAATAAAGAATAGAGTCATGGTTCATAACATCATCCATGGTAAAAAGGGACACAATTTATATATAATGAAATGCATGGGATTGATAAAAATTAGAACATTAGATGGCATATTATTTGGGCACTTTCAAATTGAGATTCACAGTCCCCAGTAGAGTCGCCACTATAGAGATTATGATATTTTTATCGGGGATGAGAGTGGTTAGTGGAGTCACCCTCTGGCCTCTACACTAGGACCTCTGATCTTCTGTACCAGAAAGGTTCAAAATTTAGATCTTATTTATGCCTAAATAATATGTCTTCCTATATATTGTGACATTTGTCAATCTCTTTTCAATTAAGCATGCATTACATTTAAAGTATTTCTGTCACCTTTTCATGTAAAAAAAGTAAAGTGCGATATTTAAAGAATACAACAAACATATTTGTACATCTGAAAAGTGGGTCATTCATTAGTTATAGTATTGCCTGGCAATTACCCATAATGTCATAGGAATTGGTGATAATTTCCCAACTCCTATCTCTAGGAGATTGGCCTTTATTGAAATACATTTTTGTTATTGTGACATTTTATTAAGAAAACTCAAATCCATCTTATTATGAAAACATCGATTAATTAAGTAGAAAATTGTTTGATGTGAAAGTTAAGTAATTGACATGTAAAACATGTTATATACTACCTATTACAACCAAGAATAAATGAAAAGACATAATAAGTACAAAACCAAAAAAATAAAACAAGGCATTAGAATGGTCCCATCTATATGTTGACTAGTCCGTGTAGACTTTATAAGGCTTTAACATTCATCCATGTGGACTACTGCATAAATGATATTATGTCCATCTAGACTTCTACTCTAGTGAGAAGGGTCAGTTGTATAAAACTCAAAAGAGAAAAGGTTAATAATACCAGATAAAGAACACATAAAGAACCCACAAAGAAGGTGAGGAATACAGATACATGCTAGGACTAGAAATTAAAGACAATTGTCCGTGCGGACTATAAAATAAAATAAACATGCAAAAAACTTATATGTCCATGTGGACTATAATCTTGTGATAAGGAGTCTATGCGGACTTAGTCGATAGTTCTAGAATGTAAGTGCAATTACAATTTTCCATGAAAGATTAGAACATTCTTAAACTAATTTAAAAGGTTAACCTACCTCTATAATTGTTGTGGGGATTACATAGAACCAACTCAAATGACAATTATTTATAGGAGATCATCAGTTAAGCAAACAACTCAAATAGATGAATGAATATGATAAAAGGAGTCTCAGATCTTACCTTGAAGTTAGCACAAAGCAATAAGACAATGGTTTGGTTTTTGGAAGAATGATTATTTTATTGATGGCTTAGGAATAGTAGAGCGAATCTTGTGTCAATTGTTTTCAATCGTGTCTTGTGTGTCCTCCCCCCTTGCTATTCCTCTTTATTCATACCCCAAAGTAGGTATTTATAGGCTTATGGTATTTCATCCAAAGATGATAAAATCCCTTTAGGATTAGGAATCAATGCCTGAATAGGAATTTTGCAATTCTAGAAGTTTTACATCAGTAGGTCTATGTGAATTTAGGCATGATTTTCCCACCAGTCCATAGGCTTTAGGCCAAGTTGGATAAGTCTGTATAGACATGGGCTTTGGCTTGTCTGTCCAGACCTCATAGTATTAAGTCCATGCGGACTTGGGTTTTAGGTTACTTGCCTTATTCCTTAAGCCTATCTTTGGTTATCATCATAGGCTTAAAAAGGTGAATGGGTCCATACCGTGCAGGGCTTCGCCCTCACACCCTTATTGGAATTAATGTCGCGCTACAGATCCTTATTTTTTATGTAATTTGGGTCGTACCATGAGCTTTTCAAGTCATGTTAAAGTTCAAATACATAAAAAAAGTCCTCAAGAAAAAATAGAGGTGTCTATAACAAGCTTATGGGACCAAGATTTGGTCAAGGATGCTGAGGAGAAGGTGAAGATCATTAGAGAAAGGCTGAAGGCTACTTCAGATAAATAGAAATCCTATGTTGATTTAAAGAGAAGAGATATTGAGTATGAAGTTGGCGATAAAGTTTTTCTTAAGGTATCTCCATGGAAAAAGGTGTTGAGGTTCAGTAAGAAAGGAAAGTTGAGTTCGAGGTTTATTGGACCATATAAGATCACATAACGTATGGATCCATTAGCCTATAGACTAGCTTTACCTCCAGAGTTATAGTAGATTTATGAAGTGTTTCATGTCTCGATACTGAGAAGATATAGATTAGACCCTTCACATGTGTTGACAGCTGAGGAAGTAGAGATATAACTAGACTTGTCATATGAAGAACCTATTGGTATACTAGCTAGAGAGGTTAAGGAATTGCAGAACAAGACTGTACCATTGGTGAAAGAGTTATGGCGACATCACAGCATGGAAGAAGCGACGTGGAGAGTGAGGCTCAAATGTGGGAACAATATCCACATCTCTTTAAATCAAGTATGTCAAGGATGACATCTTTTCTAAGAGGGGAAGAAATGTAACAACTTGAAAATCCTGACTCTTGTGAATAGTACTTTTCAAAACTCGAGTCGCACTAAATGTACTGATGGGTAGTATTAATTATGAGAGAATTTTAGACGAAGTTTAAAGCCAATCCGAAGTCATTTTGATGGTTAACAAATAAAATAAGATCTTACAGCAGTGTCTTATGAATAGTGTTACAAGCTAAGCAGAACCGTAAATAAAATAAAAAGTTGCTCAAAATAATATGAAAATGTTATGACCTGATATTCAAATATTCCGAATAGTCAATTGGCTTTGGAATCAAAATTTTTTGAGATCGAAAAGTATTTTTACTAAATTTTTGGGATATAAAATGCATTACTTTTTTTGGGTTATTGTCATAATTTAGGCATAAGATTTTGGGAGGATTTAGAGCTTGGATTTATGGAATTTTAGGGATAGAAATAGGGGGAAAACCAATATTCCTATGGGTTATAATAATTTTTTCAAGGAAGGAAAAATTAATTACGAAAAAGTATAAAAAGGGAAAGTTTATTTTCCTTCCCCCACACACTATAACACACATTATCCACCCTTTTCCCTTTAAAAAAAATCATCCACCTCTCTCTCTTCTTTGATTTCTTCCTCCGTGGGATGACCCACTTCACAAAATTATACTCGAATCGAAGAGTGTCTTGAGATGAGTCTGTGGACACCAAAATCACTAGGAACAACGGAGTATTTTGGGAGAAAAATCAAGAAGTCTTTCGAGGTGAATAGTAACCTCCTGAATCTTAGGTATTCTTTTTTTGCAAATTTTATTATTCACGGGTTCTTAGGGTGCCATAGAGCTCATATCTAAGCTTGAAATATTTTTTTTGACTTGTATATTATTTTATATTATTTTTAAAGCTCGTACCCTTTTGTACTCATAGGCGAGGTGTCGACCCGAGGCAAGGAGAAGACTTAAGCTGGCTTCGGGCATCCCGTATGATCAAGTTTGGTATATGTAATCACATTAACTTGAGTTAAATGAATGAATTTTTAATATGTCCATATAGTTACATAATAGCAATAAATGCCATTAAATGTTATAATGCCTAATAAATGTGTATATGTGTGTATAACATTAAATGATGTTATTACAAGGTATGAATGTGATACATGATGAATGTATGTGGGTTGAATGGTCCTTAAATGATGCCATATTCATTTATGCGATAATATGACCCTACAATGTCGTTAATGCTAAATAACCATGTATAATCATTTAAAGGAACATGGATTTGATTTTTAAGCATCTAAACATGACATGTAATTATAAATGTATATATATGTGTGTTTTAATGGCCTTAGGCATGTAGAGGCCAAAATTCATGTATGTGAGCCATGTATGCATAATGGTGAATTATGTACATAAATGACTTGAAAATGATGTTTTATGCTTAAATGCCTTTTCGGATGTGCACTTATGATATATATAATAGGTGTGCATGTTTTATGATGGCTAAATGCCATTTTGAACATTTTAGGGGTTATTGCCATGAATATAGCCATATAGTGCATCTTACTATTAAAATATTGATATTATGTAAAAAATGGTAAATAATGCGATATGTATTTGTTGTGTATGACCTTGATGCATTATACACTTTAAGGCATGTTAATGATGAAATAAATGATAAAATGCCTATTTTTGATGTCGGATGAGTTTTCTAATTTTACACCTAGGTTATATTGCTACTCGATGTTTTGAGCTTATGTAAACCTAATTTGACTATGCTCTATTTTAGTTAATGTATGTTGCTTAGTATGATTGTTTAGGCCTCACTAAGATGTGAAATGGCTATTGGGATGCATTTATGCATGAGATGACATAAAGTATGTTATATATTAAAATGGCTAAAAATGAGATAATCGACTAGTTTAATAATGACTATACAGTTAGACAACCTAGTATAGATAGGTTGACTAATCAACTAGGATTAGAAGCTACAATGTTTACCTTCGAGCAGTAGGTCTATGGGTTAGATATGTATTTGTGCTGAAGGGCATAGGATTTCGAGCTATTATTTAGCACTACATATGTGCGAGCCTTCGAGTTGATGCATTTTGTATCTACGGATACTAATGCCTTCTGATACACTATTTAAGCACCTTTGGGTCACCCGTTACTCGCTATCCAACCTTAGATAGTTGTCTCTTTAATATGGGCATAAATTAAATAAATAATTATAATAAAGAGGATAATTGTGGTTATAGCATAATTAAGCGTAAAATAATGTTAGGTGCATTTTAAATGATGCATTATGCGTGACATTTGTATTTTGGGTATAATGTTGAGTTAAACCCATTTATATGATGTACATGGTATAATGTGGAGTTTTATACTAGTAATATGGACAGGTTAATGCATAGAGGGTTTTAGAACCCGAAAATGCAAAAATGCCATATAGGTAAGGTAATGGATCGTAATGCATGTTTGTAGGCTAGTTACCATGTAAAATGAAGCATGTGTATATTTATGACCAATATATAAATACTTCATGAATAATTATTGGTTTTTATTATTTTAATAACATTCGGTTGTGATTATTGACATGAGGTAGTTATTGGGTTATTAAACGCAATTACGTGCTTATATTGGATAATTATGTTGTTATCATAATATGTGCATATATATGGTTTGAAATGACTCACTTGACATATATTGCATAAATGTATGCTTAAATTGTTATACCTAGTTAAAGTGATTACACCACTAAGTGAAAGCTTAGCACAATGCCTGTTTGTGATGCATAGGTAATAGAGCAGCAGATTAGAGCCAAAGCTTCTATACCATAGGAGACTTTTAAAGATAGCCACTATGTGGGTATTTTTAATCATTTTGTAATAGTGTAATGATGTAAATATAATATTGGTAGTGTGATCTTATGATTCCGAAGGGATTAGACCTAATCTATAACTTATATTATTTTTATAACTAAAGCTATAATATTGTAAAAGCTTTATTTTTCTTACATGGATTGTGTGATAATTTGAGATATTGCATGTGAGAATGCTGTTTGAGTTGAGCCTGAGGCTCTGTGTTTTTTTATGAACTTTGAAGGGTTAAGAGGACCCATTGATGTTGGGATGTGTTGTATGCTTTTATAGAAGTGTTTTTAATAGGTTTACTATTTTGGAAAGTGTCCCGGCATAGCCGTTATGCTATCAAATTTTCAACATGATGATCCCATTAGTTTCCTCATAAAGCATGGCACATAATTTCTAATATGTTTACAACTCCATAAGTTAAGAAATTTGTTTATTAATCATATTAATAAAAAGGATTTAAATTAATCAGGTTTTAATGGGTAGCGAAATCAGATATCATTATGCGGTGGTGCTCTCTACTCAGGTCCGGTGTATAGACTAAGGTGGAGGGTGCCACAACTTGTGTGTGTGTGTGTAATGTGATAAAGGCATGATCAAAGTGTGTGTTGGCTTAGTTTGTGTGGCAAAGGCATAATGTGTGTGTAAGCATGCTTTTGTGATGTTAAAATGTGTATATGTGTGCTTGAATGTGATTGAAAACATGTGTAAGGCAATTTAAGGCTATTGGCTAAGAGCTCTGCAAGGTTAAATGGCATGAAATGAGGTATGGCCTAACTAGCATATGTGTATGTAATGGCATGACATATTTGGCATGAATGTGGTAATTTTTATATGGCATGACCTAAATGAATGTGTAACACCCCCTGCCCATTCTGCGAAGAAAGTAGGCAAAGCGTGTCACTTCCCGTGAGGTTATCCATCTTTGGTTTTCCCTAGGGGCCTTCATTTAACTCTTACTTACGTCTATTCTATTCAATCTAGAAATTTCTTTCATTAGCTCCTATGGTTTGAAGTAATCCTACTAGGCATATGACACTCACATGCCTAATTATATAGCCAATTATTAGCCTAGGCTGTTATTACAGCTACAACTCATTTTTCCTACTGTTATAGGTTACTATGCCAGCAATCAAGTATCCTACCACTCAATTACCCATAATAACATGCATAAGTGACTCTAACTACTATGCTACATAATTCAGTCACATAATATCATACTTGGATAGTCGTCAGCTGCACTACGAATTGTCTGCATCCCAGCTTCCCAAATCTAGCACCTGTGCATCTGACACTTGATACACTGAGTATGCACTCAGTGATGAATTTAACCAAACATACCATGTACTCTATCACATGTAAGCACACAAGAATTTACTACTAATATCTATTTAAGATTTCCCAATCTTTCCTCTTAAGATTTCATTTGTGATTATATGTCAAAGGATTTATATTAACATTTCTCCAAGTTATGTATTCCTTCCATATTTTAGTCAGGGGACCAGTACTACTTAACCATCTATTATATTCAATCCTTAGGTCTAAACATATAAGTTACTGTCTATTATTTATACCAGATAATTTTCCATATAACTTACTTCTTCACAAGAGATAAATAATAGACAGTAACTTATATGTTTAGAACCAGACAAGAGATAGAGTTGTACCATGGCTCGCATTATGGACATCGGCATTTGTACACAACTATTATTTGATAGCAGGGACCCATCCGTAGACCATTCTTAATATCTATAAATCAAATCAACATCAATAGATAGTGGATAAAAGGGACCTATCTGTAGACCACTCCCAATATCCACAAGTGGGTAGCAGGGACCCATCCATAGACCACTCCCAATACCTAGAGCGTGTAGGCTCAAATCAATAGTCAACAGCTGCACCTGCGATACATAAGCTAAAAGCCATACAAACTCAGCCTCTAGTAGCTGCTAATCCCTAGATGACTGGCCAACCTATCCAGTGTATGAACAACCATAAATCCCCAGATTTTCCCTTTTAATTATCTTTTACGGCTATTAAATTCATTATTCAATTTCTCTATAATGACATATCATTCTTGGTTCCCTTATTAATCAATTTCCATTGAATATCTTTTTAGTTTTCTCAAATAATAATGTATTCATTTTCCACTCCACTTTAGTTATCCACTTCATATAATTGTCTTATAACTTATTTCATAGGGAATCTTGCCTTATTTCTATAAGCCTTAATAGATTATACCATATATTTTAAGTTACATAAGTCTTGCATAACTGTATCATAACTTATTTCTTAGATTTAGTAATTTCAGTTCTTTGTTACAATTATTTAATAATACTTATTTTCTATAAAGTCTGATGGTTTGCATAATATCTATTATGGGCTTCCTTATGAGGTCTGCCCCATTCTAAATCCTTAAATCTTTATTAGTTATACCCTCTTCTCATGTCCTGAAGTCATTAATATTACAAAGTTTAGTTTCCTAAACTTTATTCATACCTTATTGTACATGAATAATTTCTCTTTATTTTTCTTAATTTATTCCTTCAGCCTTTCAATAATTTATCAGCTCTGTATTCCATTCTGGTTCTAATTTAGCCAAATTAATTAATTTTCCTCTGTTAAACATTTATTCTAGTTATATTTAAACTAAAAAGACATAGATTTTATTTTATTTCATCCAGTCATATTTTCCAGATAGTTATAGGTCATCGTAAGTGTTAGGACAGTTACGAGTCCATTTTACGTAACCATCACTATTCATTTGATACATTTTTTTTTCTTACCAACTTTTTCACCTATTTCAATCCTTCCCTTTCACCTAAATCCTTAGATTTTTAAAATGCCTTATATTACCCCATCCAATCTTTCCATATAAAAATCATTATCCCTATTCTAAAATCTTAACCAACCTTTCTTAATTAACTTAAATCTTTTTTTGTGTAGTATTTTCTGCCTTTTTTTTTTTCCATTTTACATGTCATGCTTTTATGCCTTTCCACCACATACATCATTTAGGTACCATATCTTATTAATTCTCCACATACCCATACCATTTCATGATCCTTACATGTTATACATCATAATACCATCCTATTCTCACATGCCAACCAACCATACATGCCTACTCATGTCATGGCATACATGACATCCACATAGTCATCCACGCAACACATACATACACATCCAATACATATCCAATACACATCCCTACCATCTTATATCATCATTTTACACATCCTAAAATGGATTCCACATGCACACGTACATGAATTCCTATACAACTACAACTTCCATACAATCACCCACATTCCATATCATGTTTTTCACATTATACATGACAAGTTTTAGTTAAATTCACTTACAGTGGACTCCTTGTCATGCTGAAGGTACTTCAGAACCATTGGATTCACCTTCCCCCACCTTGAACGACCATCTTCACAACTTCTATAATAGGTCTTAATCTTTGAAAATTCTTACAAAATTACACATAACTTGAAATTGAAATCTCTTTTCATAGATGTTATCTACACTTCACATAGTCTCTAAGAAAAATATGAAATCATGAAAAGGACCACTTACACATGAATTTGGCACTATTCATCAAGTGCTCCACACTCTCTTTTTGGACCTCCTTTTCTCATTTTGTCAATTGGAATTGATTC
>CANXYI010824517.1:0-18485 GCA_948208565.1 Hura crepitans | reverse complement strand
CATTTTGGGAAAAAAAAAAAGAAACATTTTATAATTCAGCTAAAATTATGTCACTATTCATAAAAAAACTATCATAAAAAATTTGTTATCATTTTTAACCATTTTAATGAGTTTGTTTTCACTTCAAATTTTATGCAAAGTTATATTATGATTAATGTAGCCATCTAGTATGGTTAATGTAACCCGAGTCTCTAAAAACACTATCTACATCCCGAAAAGTACTATTTATGACACAGATATTTTTAAGTTTTACATGTTTTCTCAATAGATATGCTATGATGAGAGCCCCTTTATGAACTAGCCATAATATCTTGGCAGTCCTATAAAACATCCAATCTCTATCATATTCTTAAGCAACTTTGACTCAACTATGATTTCACCCCATCATTAAAAATAACTTACCCTAAAAATTCCACTTCATTAATTAAGAAATTGTATCTGCTATTTCTCGCTCAACTTTTGTAGTACTAACCTTAAATGTTTATCATGTTTTTTCTTTTTCTTAGAGTATAATAAAATACCATATATGAAAACCATTATGAACCGGTCCAAATACGGATAGATGACAAGGTTTATAAGGTCCATAAATACTGCTAGTGCATTCAGTGAACTAAAGGGTATAACAAAGAACTCATAGTGCCTAAAATATTTTTTGAAAGATGTCTTATGCACATATGCATTGTCAACTAATAATAGCTAGATCATTGATCTATCTCTGAAAATAAACCTGCTCCTTTAAGCTAATTAGATAGGTCTTCAATCCTAGAAATATTACTTATTAATCAAAGTTAGCTTGTTTAATAATCGATAATCTTTGCATAATCTCATTAATCTGTCCTACTCCATAAAAGTTCTAGGTGCATCCTATGGTGAAATGCTAGGCATATATAGCCTTTTTCTAGCAATTCCTACAACTAGATCCTTAACTCTTTCAATTCAACTAGCACCATTCTATAAGGTGCAAAAGACACTATTGTAACACTAAGCACCAAGTCAATTATAAACTAAAACTCCCTTTCAAGTGTTAATCTCTATAGGTTAACAAGAAAGGCATCCTTGAACTCTCTCATAGTAGGTATTTCTTGAAGTAAATGTTCTAGTTTTTTTGGTATCCTTCACATGTGGTAAGCATGCTAGATATCCTTTTCTAACTAACTTTTTTACTACCATCATAGATATCACATTGGAAAGGAAGTTTGATCATTCTCACACAACTATTATCTTATCTTCATTAGTTACATTAAGAGTTATCCTCTTAAGCTTGCAAGCCACTATAACTTGATGCTTGAGTAAACTAACTATTCCCAATATTACATCAAATTCACCTAAGACTAGTATAATTAGGTCTATTAAGAACTCACACCCTTGATGGCTCAATGGACTATTCATGTACACTTTATTCACTATAACATTATGGCCCAAATGATTAGTAACTAGAATATCACTTTTAGTTGGTTCAGCTTGTAATTTCCATAACAACAAACAACAATAACAATAAATCCTTAATCCTATAAGGAGCAACACCAAACAAAAATTTTATGAACAAGCCTATCCTAAAGCTACTTGCGTTTAACAAGTTCTATAAAGAACATGTCTTTTATATATTTAAGTATTTTAAGGAGCTCCCTTTCATATTTGAAGACATACATTTGGTGTTGTCTTAGATTCAAAAAATCTTTACTCTTGACCTGCTTATAAGTCTAACTAATGTACCATTTCTAGATCCTAGCTTAAAAGAATTACAAGTGATAGTCTTTATATGTCTCTTTCTAATTAATGTCTTCCACCTATTACACGTATCTTTTTAGAGGAGTGACTTTGCACACAATAGGCTCTCCACATCTATGTAACTCATTTGTTCAAGTATCTTATTGGTTTTCTCTAACTAACACTTTATAACAATAAAATCCTTTTCTTTGAGTCCCTTGAGCTTTTTACCTTTTTTGTTTTCAAGCCTCTCAAATGTAGTTCACCTTTTAGGTTTAGTTTAAAGTACTATAGGCTATGGTTATATCATGTTAGTAGTGGCCTACTTTAATAGCTCAATCAACATAGGTAGCATAGCTTGTTAACATTGAGCTGGTGGTGTAAGTGGCACAAAAGTTGTAGCATATAGATATTCAGAGTTGCCCACAATAAATGGACCATAAATTTTAGCCTCTTTGACATTATCTTGATGAGAAATATATGACATGTTTGCACATTACCAGCATAGAGCAATTTGCATTAGTGGTTCATAGCTTATATGTCCGATGCAAAGTTTATGTGTAACATTTTACTTAAATACATTAATATCCATAGTGGACATAATGCTCACTAGTGAGAACCACTCTAAACTAGGCACTAAAATAATAAAATGTGACATGCCTCCTACCAATAATCGAGGACATCGATTGTAGAAGTGCCATATTAAGTGCCCAAGGTACTAGTAATTAATCATATACGCACTTGCACCTATTTATCTCATTCACACATTTAAATGTGTAACACTCAATATAATTTAATTATTTGTTTATATAACTTTCTAATTTGTAAAATCAAAATATTATCAAACCATTCATTAGCCTTAAATTGGCTAAAGCCATTATTTTCCAAAATCCTTATATAACAAACTCATTAACGTCTTTATTGTAAAACAAATGAAATAAATATCTATACAAATCAAATAAATTAATAAACAAATGCTAAAAAATAGGAATGTTTTTATGCTCAAAATAAAGCTATAGAATCCCCACTTGCAATGCTTTTCTACTAAACTTAGAGCCTTTAACTTATATGGAAAAAATGAATAAGATTAGTAAAACTTGCTTAATGGCATAACCAACTATGATTAGCACCAAATAACATATCACAATGCAACATCATATATTTTCAAAACAACAATAAATTATACATTATGCATTAAAATTCATAGTCGATTATGGATTATGCAAGAATCTCTTACCTTTCTTACCTCTTAGGTGGTGGCTATTCTATACAAACATGAATAACTATGTGTATATGCATAGCCAACTAATAAGGTGAATCTATAACACTCGAAAAATCCCAGTGTTATGAGTAGTACTTCGTGATATATAAATAATGTTCTTTAGAGACTAGGAGAACTAATCTTACTGAATGGAAGTATTAATCATAACATAAATTTGGGTGAAATTTGAAGTCAAAATAAAGTCATTTAGGTGGTTAAAAATGATAGTAAAGTTTTACAGCAGTGTTACATGAATAGTAATCTCATTTTAACTAAACCATAAAAATATTCGAAAGTTGCTAAAAAAATATTGAGATTGGTACAACCTAATACTCAAGTATTCCAAATAGTCTATTGGCATTAAAATTGGTATTTTTGCAGATTGAAAAGTATTTTTACTAAAATTGAGAAAAGTAATATAATGGCATTTTATTTGATTTTTCTCATTTTTCTCACTTTATTTTTTAGAGGGTTATAGGGCATTAATTATGTGACATAAAGGGAGTTTAATTGAGGTTAATTAAGGTACAATGTAGTGGAAATAAGAGGGGATAAAAAGTAAGACCAAAGATAAAATTTTGCCTAACTCTATATAGGGTAAAAATTCACTTAAAAAAGCCAAACTTAGAATAATATCCTCCTTTTTCCTCTCCCCTTAGTTGCCAA
The DNA here is from genome assembly GCA_948208565.1 of Hura crepitans. Classification (NCBI taxonomy): domain Eukaryota; kingdom Viridiplantae; phylum Streptophyta; class Magnoliopsida; order Malpighiales; family Euphorbiaceae; genus Hura; species Hura crepitans. The sequence continues at coordinate 14,851 of CANXYI010824517.1, read as the reverse complement.
CACCTTCCTCATCCATGGAAACATAGGATTTTCTTCCTTCTCCACTCCAAATCCCCTTCCTTTCTCTCATGCACTTTAAATCTTAAAGCCTTCATGAATTCCAAAAGCTTCGAGAAGTGGAAAATCATGAAAAACTAGAAAGAAATTTGCAATATTTTTCTTATGTTCTATAGGTGCCCAAGAGTCAGTTTATGTGGTCAATTTAATTTTTAAAGCACATATGATTTATTACAATTTTAGCAAAAATTAAATATGTAATTGGTAATTGACTCGGGTAATAATCAGAAGGATAAAGGAAATGAGAAGGCATAAGTAGGCACAAAACTTCTTTTGGACTCATTGTAAGTGTAATTATAAAAATTTATTATGTGTGTGTGTTTGTGCATTTATGTGTTTCTATATGTGTGTACATTATGAAAGTGGTAGCTTTTAAGCTTAATGATGTATTTATGTGAGTTGATGTTGTAAGTGGTAATTAATGACAAGAAATAAATGCATGAATGATGTGGAAACAAGTTATTTTACAAGTATGTGTATTTGTATGTTGATAAACGCATGAAAGCTAGCTATTCACATAATCAAGGTGATTATTGTTAAAATGCACATGATTTGTGGTGATAATGATGCATGAATGCATATGGAAGTGTTAGGATAAAGTATGGGCAAATGGTTTAGAGTCTTGGAATGCATGTTACATGTTGATAATGGTTATGTATTGGTATAATTCACTTAAATTTTCATGTAGCAACATTATGCATTGTTTTGGGGCTTTGAACTCGAGAAATGGATATAATAGTGTGTGCATATATAACATGATCAAATGGTTTGTAATATTTTTGTATTTTGTGTGTTAATAAAATACATGTTCAAGTGAAGGTATTAATGCCATGTATTTATAGTAGTAATTTTGTAACATAATTAGGTAAATATCCTTATTTATGACTTTATGTGATTTAAGTGGTATTATGGCATAATTGACTATCATATACTTGTTTTGTGTTAGAAATGGTATAATGTTAAGGTTATGATAATTTAAGTGTGGAAATGATTTATGATAAGCATTATGGGTGAAATTATGGTGTTGGCATTATGTACTGCTTCTTGACAAAAAGTATGCCTGATTTGCCATAACATATTATGAGAAGATATTTCATGGCATGAATAAATTGATGTTTAAGTTGGATGATGATTATTTTGTATTGTATGTACATATGAGTTATATGTGCATTGTTTTAAGTTAGGCATAGTCATAATAAGATTAAAGAATTTAGTTTCTTGGTTAGTCATTTATTAGCCTAACCATCTAGTTGAAAATTTATTAAGCTAATAAAAGTGATTTGAATAGGAAATTAAATTATGGTGATTAGCCTATGCTAGTTAACAACTTAGATTGGATAGGTTGACTAGTTAACTAGGGGTTTAGCAGTTGCTAAGGCACTTCTGTGTTTTTTATTGACCTTTGAGTCTACATTTGTATCTAGTTTTGGGGACCTTTATGGTTCTAATGGCCTAAGTGGCCGGGTATCCCCATTATCCATTATAGTTAATTATTTCCTTAATTATGGGCATTAATAAACATAAATGAATAATTTTTTAATTATCCATATACTTATTTATGATGTAATATTTAAATATGGATATTATGATAAATACTTAAATGTGTGGTTGATGCATGCTTTAATGGTTGCTTTGGTTAAGATTATAATTTGAGCATCTGATAATATAGTTGTATGCCTTTAAATTGAAATTTCATAAATATGCTTGTGAATGTGTAAGCATTATAATAATTACACCATTAAGAAATTTTGCTTATCGTATTATTTTATTTGTGATGCATAGGTTGAAGAACCTTATTAGAGTCAAAGCCTCATATTTTTTGTAGAACTAGAGCAAGCTAATTTTTGGTTATTTTTTTGACTTTTACATTTTATTATTATGATGTGATTGCTTAGATGGCACTTGTATGTTACAAGAGAGGGATTAGGCCTAATCTAGGATATAATTGTCTTGTAATTATTTTAAATAGGATTAAAATTGTATTTTATGTTTACATGCAAATACTCTTCTGATATTATGATGTTGTGTTAATGTTAGATGGATAGGAAGACAATTTGTGTTGAAAATATGAAGGATGAATTATAAAAGTGTTATTCCATATAGAGGTTACTATTTATTTTGGGATAGTGTCCTAGTACAGCCATTATGCTGTCGGATTTTTTACACAAGGATTCTTGAAATGAATGTAACATGTTAAAATGCATTTTTATTTATTAAAAATAGGAAATTTTTTGAGGCCTAAATTTTTAAATCAAAATGATTTAGAAAAAGGTTTTAAATTATTTAAATTTTTAAGAAAAGAGGAATAAGTTAAGTAAGTATTGTAAGATGTTTGTGTGCATATCCTTAATTCTTGTTCGACATTCAAATCAGGTAAAAAGTGTCACATTTGGTGGTATTATAGCTCTATTTTTGGTATTTCTTAGTGTTTAAAGGTTAAGTATAAGTGTCACTTGTTTAGAAACTTACACCATGTGATACTATGGTATTGAGGCTTATAATATGTTCATTTTCCTATAATTTTTTTATAAGTTTAAATATTCCACATAGCAAGGAGGAGGTCGAGAGCCATGCTCCGACTTCGGTTGGGTAAGGAGCTTCTAAAGCTATGTCTATTTTAAGAAGTGATGCTAGGCAAACATCTTCAATAGTACAAGTACCACCTATTTTTCTAAAAGAGATGTTAGATCTATTGAGATAGGCCATATAAGTAGAATGTCCATCATCTCTACCAGTTTAGCAACCACCTGTAGTACCATAAGCTCTCCAAAAGACTTATCTTTAAAGGATCAAGAACATGAGGGACAAGGATTTTAAGGGTAAAAGTATTATAGATACTAGTGTAGTAGAGTACTAGTTAGATAGAACCATCGGAACTATACAACAACTCAAGTGCACACCAGAAGAGAAGGTTATTGTGCCACTTCTTTATTACAAAAGGAAGCTTCCAAGTTATGGGAAGCTTTGATGGAACATAAAAATGAGGGTAACTTGACATGGGATTACTTCTTGGAGGAGTTTTAAAAGAAGTATATATCTAAGTAGTACTTAGATGCCAAAAGATAAGAATTTGTAAACTTGAAACAAGGCCAAAAGTGGATACCAGAATATGAGAAGGACTTTGCCATGTTAAGTAGACATGCCAAAGACATGGTTTAGGTAGAAGTTGATAGATGCAAAAGACTCAAGAAAGGGTTAAATATGTATATTAAGGCTAACATAGCTCCTACAAAGATTTAGGATTTCTCTACACTGATATTAGCTTGCCATGTAGTGGCAGAGGTACAAAAACATAAGAGAGAATTTTAAAAGAAAATATCATTCAGTTAAGGTTTAGCTAGTGCAGCACAACATACAAATAAAAAGTTTAAAGAAAGCCAGTCTAGGGCACCATAGTAGACCTAGAGGTAATGTCAATCTTAGAGTCAAGGATAAGGAGCATAGAGTAAGACAAGACAACAATAGTCCTAGGTTGCTAGTGCTCTAATGACCATAGCTTAGAGTAATTAGTGGCCTAAGTGTCAAACCTATCATAGGAGACATAAACGGGAGTGCTGGAGATCCAGACTAAGAGTCTATTTTGGATGTGCTGCTATAAGCCATTTCATTAGAGATTGCCCGAAATAGTTTGAGGATAAGGATCTTCACTTGTTTTAGTTAGAGGTCAGAGAGAGGATTAGGGTGAGAAGATAATAGGTACATAAGGAGTCAGGGCTTAAAGCAGAGTAGAGATTAGAGTGCTTGCTATGTAGTATTCCATCAGAGCTAGAGAGGATATTGATACACCTAATGTGATAGTGGGTACCTTTCTTCTCTTTGATTCTCCTACTTTAGCTTTGATTGATCTGGGGTCTACACACTCATATATATATATATACTATATGGGCACATGACAATAGGCTACCATAAAAAAACCTTAACATAGAGATTATGTTTACATACCTTAAAGGATAACAAATAGTTATGAACAAGGTCTACATGGAATTTCCCTTTACAATAAAAGGACATCAATTTTTGGCCGATCTTATTGAGCTACCATTTAATGAGTTCGACTTGATCTTTGGCATGGATTAATTATACAAGTATCAAGTGGTTATGAACTATTCTTAGAAGTAGATATCTCTTAAAGCTAATGATGGAATGAAAATCACAATGGTTGGTGAGAGGATGGATTTTCTCTCAAATATTATATCAACTATTATAGCTAGGTAGATATTAAGAAAGGGCTGTCAAGCTTTCTTGGCACATATATATAATGTCAGTAAGGAAGAACCAAATGCTAATACTATTCAAGTGATGTCTGAGTATGTAAATTCTTTTTCAGATGAGTAGCCTAATCTATAACTAGAATAGGAACTTATGTGACACCTGCTACTAGATCCCTTAGGAGACCCTATTGGTGATGAATGCACTTTTAGGTCACTAGTACCATACCTACCACTTCTATTATTTACACCAGTGTAACTTACTTTGTTTCCAAATTCACATCCCATTTATTTATATCTCACAACATTCTCATTTAACGTGTATCATATAAAAATGCCACTTTCAGATAATTACGGGTCATTTCCAAAAACTTAAAAATTTCGGTAGCATAAGGGTTGTCCAAGTTCTATTCCAAAATTTTCAAAAACCTGTTTAACACTTTTATAAACATTTCACAACTCCTAGACCCATCTAGCTCCCTATTCTCAACCTAACATCAACTTAATCACACTTTAAACTCAGGACTCAGGCCATAGATAAAGGCATGCATATATAGAGCCTCAAGCTCATATCAACATGACACATCGCAACTAAACATACATTCATAAAGAAAGCATATATGTATTCTTTTGATACTCTCTTTTTGTTTTGTAGATAGTCACTCATGTATAGTAGGTTTTGAGTTTGTAGTACATGAAAAGCATAAAAACATTAAGATAGTAATAGTAAAGGCCGTATAAATTGGGCTTTTTGATATGTATGTAAATGCCTACTTGTGTTTGTATGTCTGTTGGTCTCAGACCCTGTGTATTATTATGTTGATGTCTAATGTTGTTTTTAGGGGACCAAAAGGGTCGAGGTGTTGAGTTTTGGATGGAAACTATTTTAGAAGTGTTTTGCTTGTAGGAAAAAAATTTTGGCTTTCCACTTGGGTAGCTATTATACTGCCCAATTTTCTGTAAATGGTTAATAGATAAAATCTAGTATTTCAACAAACTAAAATAGGCAAAAATGAAAGGTTATGCCATAAGAAACACTAAAAGATCAAGTTAGGTCAAAGTTGGTCAAAGTCACCTAAGTGTTAAACGTAGGGTCTTTGGGGAAATCTAACGATGGGTAACGTCATAGGAAGTAGTGCTCTTTGTCTATTTCCTTTAGGAAAGGGGTAGGGGGTGTTACAAAACCACTTGACTTTTCTACCACTTTGGAAGTCATGATGCATGGCTAGATGCCTCTCTTGACTTGTATAAAAGTGATATATTAATTAGTGAATTAATATTAATTCAATAAGATTGAACATATAGAGTCCTAGTTGGACTAGGACTATAATTCACTATGTACTGCCAAGTTATTTTGGAAGCCTATAGGGTCACACACAAAAAAAGAGTTTGAGGAAGATTCAATGTGTAATGCTTATAAGTTAAAGTTTAATAAACTCTACCTTTAAGGCATTAATACTGCTCCTTGTGAGTCGAGGAAACTCAATAAGGCTAGAAAGAGGCATATTGGTCATAAAACTTTGATGAGCCATAAAATGGACAAAAATGAAATAATTTCAAAATTTAGCAAACCAACAAATTATTTTGGGCTAAAAGCTAGTGAATAGTGTCATAAAAAGATGTTATGCTAGGACAACCTCGAGATGTGCTCAGACGGACCCAAAAATACCATACCTTCAACCTCAAAAATTCCAATCTACATATTGGTGAAGGAATTTTAATTTTTTGAGATCATCTAGTATTTATTTAGAATTTCTTATTTTTATGTGTGAATAGTAAGTAAGGTTGTCTTTGGTTGGGCTTGAAATTTTAGGGCCCTCTTAATAGGCCTAATTGAGGATTTTTAAAATAGAAATGAGTATTTTTAAAGGCCTATAGATATTAAAATGAAATTTTGAAGTTTAAAAAGAAATCGAGTGAATATGAACCATTAGATCACCACGTGTCGCGATCCAAGACATACACCTCACTAATATAAAAGGCTTTGCACATGTGAGGGTGTTACATGTGCAAAACTCACCATCTTCCTCCCAAAACCCCTAATAGATGATGCCATTTCCCTTTGGTCCTTTCACTAATTTTTCTTTCTCTTTTCTCTCGCACACCAAAAATTCTCTCAAAAATTATATGCTCTAGGCCTTCAATGACCTCTAGAAGCTAATCCAAATAGAAGATTGGCAAAAACTTACTTAAAAAAAGAGATATTGACTTATGGTGAATAGTGCCTAATTCTTGTGTAACTGAAGATTTTCTAATTATTATTTTTGTTCTTGGTAGCTTAGGTTATTCTAAGGGAATTTATATTCTTAGATTTTTAATTGGAGCTTTTATAAAATTTTTTGAGAATTTTTCTAAGTGAAAATTGTGTATATCAAGTCAAAGAAAGAGAGTGGAGGAGGGAACTCAAACCAAGCCTTAAAGTGGTGGAAAAGGGGTGTTTTCACACCCTAGGTATGTGGAATTGATGTAAATTATACATGTTCTAGGATTTTGCATATGTATGTATATGTGAGTGTGTATGGAATTCATGAAAGTGAGTGTTTAGTATGGAATTGATGGAAATTGATTGCATGATTGTGTTCAAGGCATGAAAATAATGGTGCATCCATGATTTGGGTGAGAGAAAATAAGTGAAAGTGTGTGTAGTGGCAATACCTAAAATATGTGTGTGTATGTCATGGCCCAGAGGAATGGAATGGAAATCTATGTCATTACCATGTAATTGGCATGAAAATAGGCAGAGTAAAGTGAATGCAAGACATGGCATAAAACAATTAAGGAATAAATGAATTATGACCTAAAATGACGTGTAAAGTTGTTACATGAAATGGCATGGAAAATGGTTAGTAAACATATGGAATGAATGGCATAATTGCACATGGAGAAATTAGTGATCACATGGATGATAATGGTTGGTAATGGCATATATTTAAGGTTGATATATGTAATGCCAAAGAAATCATGATCGAAAGAAAATGACAACATGAATAATGATTTCCATAAAAATGACCCACCTAATAAATAGTAACATGAGAAAAATTGACCATATGAATAGTGTTTCTACGGAAAATGACCCGTAATTGGGAAAGGTGCATAAGTGCACCCTTATTGTATTTGGGGGACACAAGCAATGTTATAACACTTACAAGATGACTAGTAGCTGAATAATAATAATTAGATAGGAGTTAGGCCCATCAGTTAGACACCCACTAGATGGGTTGACCAGTCAACTAGGGAGTTAGCAGCTGCTAGGCAGTTTGGTTCCTTAGGAGCCACTATTGTTTGCTAGTTGTTATAGGTGTAGCCAATGAGGTTATGATGTTAAACTATGTACACTCGAGTATTAGGAGGTACATCTAGGCTGATCCCTACTACTTATTGGATTGATTATGGATATTGGGAGGTCCCATAGGGCTGATCCCTCTTATTCACTAGTGCTATATTAGACATGATAATTTGGGATATTAGGAGGTCCCATGGGGCTAATCTATGCTATCCCCTATGTAGATATTGGGAGGTCTGCAAACTGATCCTTGCTATCTACTAGTCTAGTATTGGGAGGTTCAACAGAGCTAATCCCTACTGTGGGACCAAGTAGGTGCAGCTACTGAGGCCTAAAATATTGGCCATTGCATAGTATAGATGTCGTTATCAAGTGTCTTAAAGTGTTTTCTATTTGTTATAAGCCTAAATAATAAATAGATTAATGGGATGTACAATAATATGACTAATAAAATTGGTTACTTGCATAACAAGATATTGAAATGGGTAGAACCAAGCTAATAAACCAGTGATTATATGATATGCCATGATTTCATTACTCATTCTTGAATGTACTTCATATCATTAATGTATATGTATATGTATGACATGCATTTATTTTATCAATTCCACCATTGAGTGCATAATCAATGTGTCAGTGTTCTAATGTGCAAGTTTTAGAAGTGATTAGTTGCTAGCCTCACCACGAGAAGTATAGTTGTGTATTCTTTTGGGTAAACTTTCTACACTTTTTGGGAGATTGTATAGTGGCACTCATGTATATGTGTGGATACATAGGAAATATGGTCCTAGATAACTATTTAACCAACTTTAATTGATAGTATGTGTATGACTGTGTAGCATATATTATATGACTATATTGGTTACTTTTGTGTTATAGGTCTGAGACTCTATGTTGATACTATTAGTTGTGTGTGATGTGACTTAGGGGACCAAAAGGAACCAGAGTGGTGATAGGTATGGGTGACAGTTATAGAAGTGCTTTTTGTGTAGGGAAATTTTTTTGCTTTTCACTTGAGTTGTCGTTATGCTACCCAATTTTCTACAAAAATGGATAACAGACATAAAATGGTATTTTATTAGACTAAAATAATTCGTATTAAAAGGTTGTTCAGTAATAACCAGTAATCAGTCAAGACAGAATAATAATATGAAAGAAGCCATAAGTGTTAAATGAATGAACCCTTAGGTAATTTAAGGATGGGTGACCTTTGGGAAGTAGTACTCTTTGTCTATTTCCTCTGGGAATGGGTAGAGGTTTTACATTTAGTGGTGTTAGAGTGGGGTTTAGGCATTCCTAGGCATCATATACATGAGTGCCAAGGTCTAGGAGTTTGTGTTACAATAAAGCTAAACTACATGAGGTTGATAGGTGGTTCTCTTTATAGTGATACAAAATGAGTGAATAGACACTACTTGATCGAGGGGAAGAGTTGACTTGCCATGCTTCCACCACTATCCATGGACTAAAAGTGAGTGCAGCCACACTTAAGCCGAGTGATGCTGCATGTCAGTCTCTACCTTAGCCACAGCCTCAGGTCCAAGCTTCATGAGCTTTGCTATAATAGATTTGTGGAATTACTGAGACATACTATTGCACTACCTCCACTAGCTCTAACACCACCACTAGCTACTTTGCAGAAGACTTATTTAGAAAGATTAAAGAAAATAAGAGTTGTGGACTTCTTAGGCTCGAGAGAAGATGATGCTGCGAGTGCTAAGTATTGGCCAGAACAAACCCTCCAGATTTTGGAGCAATTGGAATGCACTAAAGATGAGCGCCTAAAATGTGTCATCTCCCTTCACCAAGGAGAGGCATTCCACTGGTCGGATACAACAAAAAAGAGAAAGATAATAACTTAGATTACATAGGACTACTTCCTAAAGGAGTTTCATAAGAGGTACATTCCTATGTCCTACAAGGATAAAATGAGGTAGGAATTCCTAGACCTAAAGTAGGGGTAGAGATCAATGTCAGAATACAAGAAAGACTTCACCCGCCTAAGTAGATATGCTGAGGAGTTCTTGCTTATTAATGAGGAGAAGTGTAAGAGGCTCAAAAAGGGCCTCAACATTGAGCTATGGATGTAGATTGCCACCATAAAGATTAAAGACTTCTCCACCAGTAGCAATAGCTTATGATATGGAGGAAATGTTGCAAGAGAAGAGGGAGTTGTTCTAGAAAAAGAGACCATTTGTGGCTAGTAAAACTAGTTTAGCTCTAGAAGTAGGCATGAGGTAGAGGGAGTCCTATTCTAGATAGTAATCCTAGAGGCAGCCTAAATAATAGTCTTAGAGGCAGGCTCAGCCTCAGAGGTCTGGTCAAGCTCTTCAACCTAGGCCTTATCCCATGCCACAGTTATCTAGTGCCCTTATCTCCACAGCAAAAAGTGTAACTCCTATGTGTGGGACTTGCTGTAAGAGGCATTAGGGGTCAATGCTGGTAGACTAAAAAGGGAGAATGCTTCACTTATAGAGCTAGAGATCATTTTTAGCATGAGTGTCCAAAAAGATAGCCCAAGGTTACATAGACTCAAGCTATAGTAATAGCAACACCTAGTCACAGGCCGAGATAGAGCAGATAAGAGCACTCGAGTAGCAGCCAGAGGAGTAAGTCTAAGGCTAGAGCCCCAATAAGCTAGTATGCTATCCATGCTCTGGAGGAAGCTGAAGCACCAGACAACATTGCTAGTACTTTACTTTTATTTGTGCACCTATATTAGCTTTAATTGATCTAGGTTCGACATACTCCTATATTTGCACCACACAAGTTTGAGATAAAGGGTTGAACTAGAACCTATAGACTTAGATATTCAGGTTTGCAACCCGATTAGGTAGAGTGTGATAATAAATATAGTTTATAGGCATTGTCCTTTGATAATACAAGATTAAGTATTCCTCATAGACTTTATTGGACTCCCATTTCATGAATTTGATGTTATATTGGGTATGGATTGGCTAATGGAGTATCAAGCAATAATTGATTATGAGAGTAAGAAACTTAGTCTTCGGATGGAGGAAGGAGATTAGGTGACTATTGTAAGTAATAAGAATTCTTTCTCCAATATTATTTTAGATATCAAAGTAAGGCGACTCATCTGAAAGGGATGTGAGGTGTACCTTGCTCACATAGTTGACACTAGTAATGTAGTGTCTAGTCTAGATTAGATATATGTGGTATCAGAATTCCCTAATGTATTTCCTAAAGAATTGCTAGGATTACCACCACATTGAGAGGTAGACTTTGAGTGCTAGTATCTACTACTCCATAAAGGATGGAACCTATAGGGTTGAAGGAGTTAAAGTTACAGTTACAAGAATTGCTGGATAAGGGCATTATCGGGCTTAGTACCTCACCATGGGGAGCACCCGTACTATTTGTGAAAAAGAAAGATGGGTCACTCAGGTTATGCGTAGACTATCGATAATTGATTAGAGTAACATTCAAGAACAAATACTCGTTGCATAGAATTGATGATCTCTTGGACTAGTTATAAGGTGTCAATATCTTTTCAATGATTGATTTGAGATCAGGGTACCACCTATTATAGATTAAGGCAACTGAAATCCCTAAAACTACCTTTAAAACTTGATATAGGCATTATGAGTTCTTGGTGATGCCATTTGGCCTCACAAATGCCCCAGTAGCCTTTATGGATTTAATGAACAAAATGTTCAAGCCTTATTTGGACTTGTTCATTGTGGTATTCATAGATGACATCTTAATGTATTCTAAGAGTTGGGAGAAATATAAGCAGCACCTCAGAATTATATTATAGATATTGAGAGAGAAATAGATATACACCAAGTTGAGCAAATGTGACTTCTAGTTGAAGGAAGTTGCCTTTTTGGGCCATATTGCCTAGGTTAAAGGCATTAGAGTAGAATGGAATCCTTTTAGGAATATGATAGAGATCCGAAGCTTCCTAGGATTAGCTAGGTATTATTAGAGATTTGTTAAAGGTTTTTCCATAATTACAGGCATACTATCTCAATTATCAAGAAAGGAAGTGAGATTTGAGTGGGATGATAAATGTAGGCTAGTTTTGATAGGTTAAAAATAATGTTGATGGAAGCTTCGATCCTTACTCAATCGAAACAAGGAAAGGAGTTCATTATATATAGTGATGCTTCACACAATGGGCTTGGTTGTGTCCTAATGCTAGAAGGTAAGGTGATTGCATATGCCTCTAGATAGCTAAAGCCTGATAAGAGGAACTACCCCACACATGACTTAGAGTGAGCAGCTATTGTTTTTGCATTAAAGGGGTGGAGACAATACTTGTATAGAGAAAGGTGTTATATCTACACATGGATGATAATGGTTGGTAAAGGCACATATTAAGGTTGATATATGTAATGGTATAGAAACCATGATCAAAAAAGAAAATGACCACATGAATAGTGATTTCCATAAAAATGATCAAATGAATAGTAACATGAGAAAAATTAATCATATGAATAGTGTTTCTATAGAAAATGACCCATAACTAGGAAAGGTGCGTAAGTACACCCTTATTGTATTTGAGGGACACTAACAATGTTATAACACTTAAAATATAACTGGTACTTGAATAATAATGATTAGAATAAAGTTAGGCCCATTAGTTAAAAACCTATTAAATGGGTTGATCAGTCAACTAAGGAGTTAGTAACTACTAGGCAGTTTGTTTCTCTGAGGCCACTATTGTCTGATGGATGTGGTGAGTATAGCCGCTGAGGTTCTATTATTGAACCTTACACACTCGAGTATTAGGAGGTCCATTTAGGCTGATCCCTACTACCCATTAGATTTATTGTGGACATTGGGAGGTCCCACAGGGTTGATCCTTGCTATCCACTAGTGCTATGTTAGACATGATGATTTGGGATATTGAGAGGTCCTATGCGGCTGATCCCTACTATCCCCTATGAAGATATTTGGTGGTCTGCAGACTGATCCCTATTATATGCTAGTACAGTATTAGGAGGTTCCACAGAGCTGATCCTTGTTATCATACTAGGTAAGTGCAGCTATCGAGGCCTAAAATGTAGGCAACTACATAGTATAAATCCCATTATTCAGTGTCTTAAAGTGTTGCCTATCTATTATTGTCCTAAATAATAAATGGATTAATGGGATGTACAATAGTATGACTAATAAAACTAGTTACTTGCATAACAAGATATTGAAATAGGTAGAACCTAGCTGATAAACCTATGATTATATGATATGCCATGATTTTATTACTCATGCTTTAATGCACTTCGTATCATTGTTGTATGTGTATATGCATGACATGCATTTGTTATATCAATTCCACCACTGAATGTATACTCAACGTGTCAGTGTTCCGATGCATAGGTTGTAAATATGATTAGCTATTAGCTTCACCATAAGCAGTATAACTTTGTACTCTTTTAGGTAATCTTTTTATACTTTTTGGGAGATTGTATAGTAGCACTCGTGTATATGTGTGGATGCATAAGAAAACATGGTCCTAGAAGATGTATAGGGCAAACATGTAAAAATAATTATTTAACCAACATTAACTGATAGTATGCATATGAGTGTGTAGCATATATTATATAACTGTATTGGTTGCTTCTATGCTATAGGTTAGAGACTGTGTATTAATACTATTAGCTGTGTGTGATGTGACTTGGGGGACCAAAAGGGTCCAGGGTGGTGATAGGTGTGGGTGATAGTTATAGAAGTGCTTTTTGTACAGGGAAAATTTTAGGTTTTTCATTCATGTAGTTGTTATGCTGCCCAATTTTTTCTAAAATAGCTAATAGACATAAAATGGTGTTTTATCATACTAAAATAAGTAGTGTTAAAAGGTAGTATGGTAATAACCCCTAATCTATCAAGATAGGATAATAATATGAAAGAAGCTATAAGTGTTAAATGAATGAACACTTGGGTAATTTAAGGATGAGTGATTAACGGGAAGTAGCACTCTTTGTCTGTTTCCTCTAGGAATATGCAGTGGGTGTTACACAATGAGATTAAATGTTCTAATGATAAGAGATATCATTGGAAGATGAATTAAGAAGAAGAAATGAGAAATTGGGCTTAAGGCCCACTTGCAAATGAAAAGTCCAGAAAATCAACATTTTTGGAAAATCAAGTATTGAGTCCAAATTTAGTTGTTCTTGCATATAATTTTTTATAGGCTTTAAAAAGGTTTAAACAACCTTAAATCAGAGTAATTATTAATTCAAATTGGGCCTTGGAGTGCCACATAAGATTAATAAAAGTGGGGCTATAGCAGATTACATACAGGCCTATTAAAATGCTTATACGCATAGGATAAAATAACGCCTAATTGATTAGTCCATTCTAATCCTACTTACAGTAGATTTTAAGTGTTAAATTTTGAACTAAATAAGGCTTATGTATCATATAAATAATGTGACACCCCCTACCCATTCTCTCTAAATAGATAAGGTGTGTCTGTACTTCCACTATATCTCCGTCAAGTGTTACCAGACGATTTAAGATATTCGGGCAGTATAACGGCTGCCCTGTTACCTAGTCCAAATTAAAACCTACAAGAAAAGCACTTATAAATAGTATACCTCAACCACAACTCCATTGGACCCTCTAGTCCTCCTTTAACAATCATCATTTAGTTACTATCAATCACAGGGTCAGAGACCCACTAACAGTCATGCATTCACAGAATAGCCATTTTATATACGATACTGTATTTCAAAATATACAACCTATATCTGTATATACATGAGTGCGTACCTATACATTTCTTAAAAGAAAGAAAAACAAAATACCAAAAAACTTGTGATCAACTACACTGTGCTCCCTGTCTGATGTCGTGAGCTCCTCTGTCTATAACCTGCACATCGAAACACCGATACGCTGAGTATAAACTCAATGGTGGAATATAACAAACCAAATATGTCATTTATGCACACAAATGCCAATTCACAAGCAACATGTATTATCTGAATATAGTTACTCTTCTAAGCCATTTAAAGACTAAACTTCTTATTATCATTGACTTACTTATGTTATAGGCCTATGATAGATAGACATCGCTTTAAGACACTGGATAAAAGGGATATACATTGTGCAGTGGCCCACTTTTAGGACCTAGGTAGCTGCACCTACCATGCCTGTGCCGGGACTAGGAGCGAAGGACAGAAACAGTCTGTGACTCATTTCTATACCCGCAAATGTAAATGCCGGGAGTGGAACACTTGAGGTAGGTCCGTGAACCATCTCAAGGCTACAATAATATATATATCCGGGAGTGCAGTGGTTCAATGTTGAACCTAGGCGGCTGCACCCGCTGTATTGTGTC
>CANXYI010824292.1:0-16922 GCA_948208565.1 Hura crepitans | reverse complement strand
CTTTCCTAACAATGATCACTATTAGTAAATCTATTCATTTGTATACCATATATAGTCAAATTCACATACACATACATATATACTACATTTGTACCTTTCGGCCCAAGTAAAAAAAAACATCCTTTATTATTTTCTTCCTTGATTTCTAATACATATTACACTTATTGCGAAACCATCTAGTCATCATATTACCCAAACAACTTAGTCACATATATACACATATCATTTTTACCTCAATCCTTTATTTTAGTCTTACTTATTTTCATACCACTAACTCACTTACCCTTTACAAACACTTGGACTAGATAAGAGCACACACAATCTCTTAGTCACACCATTAGGCCATAATGCGCACACACACCTACACATTATTCTTCCACTAATTTCATAGGCGTATATGTTCATCTCTATTCACTTATTTTACACACATCATTATCTTACACAATTGCATATATGCACATACATTACCTTTAGATGTACCATTGGCCATACTTTAATTCCACATAACCACATAGTCTTTCATCTATTTTGTTCACACATTCATTTTTAATATGTTCATCATATAACATACACATATTTACCTTTCTCAACCATTTACATGTACACTTAATACAACACTTCCATACATACACATTTGTTACAATGAATCAACAATCAATACATATTTTGTCATATTCATATACAATTAACTCTAGAACACTGATTAAAGTCTAAAATCAATATCTTCCTCTTCTCTTTTCAATTCCTCCATTTAGTTACAAACATATTAGGTTTCATGGTTAGAAAAATTCTAGAAAAAGCTTCACAACTCTAAATTGTAATCTAATTACATATTTAACATCTACACCTCAAATACCATATAATAAAAATATTAAACCTCGAAAGAAATCACTTATCCATGAAAGTGTCTCTATTCACTAAGTGTTAAATTCTCTTAAATTAGACATGCTCTTGAATTTCTCTCACTAAAATCTTTATTTAGAGGTTATAGAGGTATTGTTTGATATTTTAATTGAAGAAAATGGTGTAATCTAGGGCTTAAAATGAAGAAATAAAGAGAAAGAGAAAATTGTGACATGGCATTGGCTTTTAGGGAACTAAGGGGAAAAGATGACTTATTTCACTACTGTACATCTACACATACGATAAGTCTTTTATATTATAGAGGTGGATGTCCATAATCACACCACATGGCAATTAGATAGTCCTTGTTAATCTTATATATATATTAAGCATAAAAAATACAAAATAAATTTTAGAGGTATCTAAAAACCATGCTTTTAGTGCCAAAAATTAATGAACTACTCCATTATGGGACCCCTAAAATCTTAGGTCAAAATTCCATAGGGAACTAGGTTAAATATTCACTCGTGTGCTTAGTAAATTTCGAATAAATATCAATTGACCTTAGAAAATTCCAATTCTTTCACGATTGAACTATTTAGAATTTTTGACCTTTAGGGTATGCTATTTCTATGTCAGTCTAGGCATATGCTGACCATTTTGTAGCTCACTGCAAATTTAGGTTACTATTAACCAATTTTTGTCGAGGAAAATATTATTCGTTTAGTGGCTAGTGCTGATTATTTCATTTTCACCCTTATTTGGCCCATTGTAATTTTGCAGCTAGTGTTCTTATTTATCCACTTGAGCAGGACCCAATTACTCTGAGGGCATTATTCACCCCTCAGGCTACACTATTCAAAGAACTAGAGTTTATGGGCATTATAGATTTAGAAAAGTTTAGAAAAGTTTTAAATTAGTTTAACTAGTAAAATTTATTTAATTACATGTAAGGAAGGTTTATTTAATTGTATGTGGACTTGTAATATAGTAATAATGTGTATACTATATGGACATGAAGATTATAAAGAATTTATTTAAATCATGTTAAAGGTGCATTCTTATATAAAAATATTTACATGCATATATAAGTTTTTACTTATACATTCATGGTAGAATGACATGTTTAAAAGAGAATAAGTTTTAAAAGTTGTTAAGTATATATATAAATTCATAAATAGGCATAAATAGCTTACATTATTATATTGACAAAAGCAATTTTAAGTAAGTGAGTTTGATTTAACAATGATATACTTATGTGTGCAAATATATGTTTGTCTGTATGAATATGGCTATTCTCTTTGATAATGCACATTGACTAGCATAAACAATTCTAAATAGGGAAATTATATATATAGACCTCTAAAGAATTTGGTATATAACTATAAATGAAGGTATATAGAGCTATAAAAGATAGCTCATAAGTCTTGCATATGTGATTTGACACTTTTGAAATAGGAAAGTGTGATAACCCTTACCCAATTTGGTTGTCAAACTTGAATAAAGAATACGCACACAAATACCTTACCGAACTCGTAACATGTTATCCCTTTTAAAACATAATTAAATCATTCTTAACATAATATTAATCTTATAAAAATATGGGTTTACACATTTTTTTTCAAAAACTTGCTACTTTCAACATTTGGAAATCCTCATGTTGAAAATGCGGTAGCATAATAGCTATACCGGGACATTATCCCAAATATGAGTAGTAACCTACAATATCAAAAACACTTCTATAATCTTTTTCTAATCATTCTTAATTCTTTTGATCTTACTGATCATTCCTAATCCTTCAACAACATAACAACTCAAATCATGCAACAATTATATCTAGGCAACACAAATAAAAAATCAATTTTAAAATAGGTTAAAGACTTTTGAAATACAAAAATTTACATTTTGATCTAGCTTAGGCCCTATTCCCAAAAATTACACCCATATAAATGCTATCTATCTGTGCATCATAAAATTTAGATACAAAATATATCAAAACAATCTTCCTCTCTTAGAAACTTGATGATCCAAGGCTTTTTTTCTCAAATTGTCACCATATTTATCCTCACAAAAATAGATAATGCGCAAAGCAATAGCTTAGTGGTGTAATCGATCTAACTTCTATAAATATGCTAATTATCATCATATATTAATATATAAAATATAAACATTCACATTTTCACATGATATCCAACATTAAACATAATATGCATAAATGCACTAACATGGCATGAAACATGTACATGTTGTATCATAAATATTAGACATCATTAAATCATGCCATACAGTATATAAACATATTTATTATTTATTAAGGTCCATTTATTAAGCCCATACTGAAGAAACATATACATTATGGATAGCGGAGAATCAATGGACCACTTAGGCCTTTAGAACCGTATAAGCCATGTATGCATCTAGCCTAAAGGTTAGAAAAGCATAAACCCCAGAGTCATCACACATCAGACCTAAAGGTCAGAACAGAAAGTCAATAATTAACATGCATCAAACCCGAAGGTAAGAAAAACAAGATTTACAGATCAATGCATTCGACCCATAGGTCAGGACATAAAATAACTCGTAGGTTCACACATTGTAACTGAAAGGATATAAAGGTATCGAAGTACCCTAGTAGCTATTATAACCCTAAGCTGACCGGTCAACCTATTCGACTAGTATGTTTACTTGCATGGGCTATTAACTAAATTTTTTTAAGTTTCCTCAAATTATTATTGCTTAATACAATTTTGCTTAAATTGGTTTTGCCAACTAGTGACTAAATCGAGAAATAGAGTGATTACAAGCTTATCATGCCTTTATGACATGCAACACCACATTACAATGCCATATATCATATTATTACACACATATGCTAATGAACATATTATGCCAATACTAGCTCATATTAAATATATTACACATTCTCATGATACCTATTTGCCTTATCCAATATCTGTATACACAATTTATGTCACTCATATGGCACAAATGTTCTCATCTCATTTCATACTTGTCATATACATCACGAACATAGAATAGGCACCATAACAAAGTAATATGCCACATAAAGAAAATATACATCACTAATGCACCATATCCTGCATTAAGTCGATAAAGAATGCATTATCACATTAAAATACCTTTCATGTCATAATTACACAAAATATGTTCTAGACATATTATTAATTCCATGCATTTAATCATACATAGTTATTAACATATATTGCATGGGTTATAAGCACTATCACAAGCCATAGGCCATTAGGCCACTCCCTTATAGTGAACTTACACTTATATTTTCTTTCAATCATATATACCATCTCATTCTACATGATCACAACTATAAAATTAATCATACACATCATTTCATACTTATGATAAAGTATGGACATACATAAATACTTCATAAACCATATTATGATTAATACATCTTACATGCATATCATCACATCACATGTTCCAATCTCACATGTATATGACAAATTAGCCATTTACACACACAATTCATCATTTGCATGTATATTATGCCATTTCACACAGATGCACATATATATAGGCCATTCGACCATTATGCTTCTTAACCCTCCATAATGTTATTGATCTCAACATGCCTCAATTCTCATCTTCATAAAAATAATTACACTCATCCATAGTCATACATCATACATGACATCAAGTTGTGACATATACATATATACATATGCCTATGGAAACCAACATACACACATACATCATCAAAAGGCCATTTAGGTCATTATGCTTACCAAAGCCTTAAATGTCCATCTCATGTATTCATTTTCATACACCGTGTCCACATAGACATGTAATACCATCCATATGCATACATCTTAATTCCTATGTATAATGCCCACATACCTAGACATACTTTCTTGTACACACCACACATAATATCATGATACATCATTTTTATCCAACAAACATCTTAATTAATTTTAACATACATCATTCACATCATTAATAACAATTAATGCTAATTAGAATCTTATTTATGCATTAAATACAAAATTTTATTTTTAATGGCATATTATGGAATAACTAGGGCATAATCGAATATTCGCAATTTATGTCAATTACATGTACCAAGAGAGTTAAAATGCACTCTTAAGGACTATCTACACTTTGCCTTTCCCTTTGTCTCAAGTTTTTTCAATTTCCTTAACTGTCGATTAAAGATTTAACATGTAAAAATTTTTAACAAATCATATAGACACTAAAATGACAAACCAACAACATAGACATGACTTTGGGCACCTAGGTAAAATGATAAAAATATCAGAATTCAAAAAAATCTTAATCAATAAATTTTAGGTTACTATTCTTCCAAGTAGAAAAATTGATCTTTTCTCTTGATATTTTTTTGTGTAAATCGAGGTATAATCGGCATCTAAAGGCCGTAGAAGCTCATACTCAAGGCTTGGATTAAAGAAATTAGGCCAAATTTACAGCTTAGAGGAGTAAAAATGGCTTTTCCCCTCTTTTTTTAGGCATTGACTGCAAATAGGCAAGGGGGGAAGAAATTATTCCTTCTTTAACCATTTGTTGACCCTTATACAGCCCCTTTTTTTCTTGAATTATTTCTAACATCTGAAAGACCCATAATTGTTCATAAACTAAGCCTTACAAGCTTTTTAAAAATTTGAGCTCAATAAATGTGAAGTTCTAATTAAAAACATAGCTTTTACAGTTACCTAATTTTTGTAAAAATAATTTTTAATCTCAAAAAATTCAAATTCTATTGTTAATAGGCTAACTAGAATTTTTGAGTGTAAGGTTATATTAATCTTAGATTTTTCTAAGCAACTTATTGAATATTTTTCAGTTCAATTAAAACTAGTTTATTATTCATTTAACACTACTGTAAAACTTAAATGTCTTTTTTAACCACCTAAATGACTTTATTTTTACTTTAAATTTCACCTAAAGTTATGTTATAATTAATACTTCCTTTTAGTCGAATTAGTGTGACCTAACCTCAGGAAACACTATTCATACCTAGGAAAGTACTATTTATAACATCAGGATTTTTTGAGCATTACATTTATTCCCCTCTTAAAAGAAATGTCATCCTCAACATTACCTTGCTCAAATAATTAAGGATACTGCTCTCTCTCATCTAAGCATCCATTTCCCATGTAGCATCTTCCATCCCATAGTGCTAGCAAAGAACTTTTACTAGAGGTACTAACTTGTTCTAAAGCTCTTTCACACCTCTTTCAAAAATCCTCGGACTAATCTCTACTTCTTCCACTAATAGAACATGTGCAAGATTCGATCTATATCTTTAAAGCATAGACATATGGAAACAACATGTATTATTGAAGTTTAGAAGGTAAAGCTAATTTGTAGGCTATTGGCTTGACATGTTTTGTCACTTCATATGGCCCAATAAACCTAAGACTAAACTTTGCCAAAATGCAAAAACTTCTTTAAAGGTGAAACCTTGAGAAACACTTTACGTCCCACTTCATATTGAACATCATTTCTCTTTAGATCAGCATATGACTTTTATATGTTAGAAGCTACCTTCAACCTTTCTCTAATTATCTTTACTTTCTCCTTTGCACCCTTGATCAAGTCTAGTCCAATAAGCTTAGTCTTCTTTAGCTCATTCTAGCATAAATGGAGTTTTGCACCTCTTTCCATACAATGCCTCGTAAGGAGCCATACCTAAGCTCATTTGATTGTTGTTATTGTTATAAGCAAACTCTACCAATGATAGATAGCAATCCTAGCTACCCTTGAACTTGGTGGCATAACTCCTTGACATATCCTTAAATGCCTAATAATCATTATTCAACATAAGCATAACATGATATACTACACCAGTTCAAGTCACACAAGTACTAAAAGATTACCTGAATGACTCTTTCTAATAGTCTGTCAGTTTGAGGATAAAATGCTACACTAAAACTTTTTCAAGTACCAAAGGGATTATAAAGCCTTTTCCAAAACCTCGATGTAAATTGTGGGTCTTGATCATATATAGTGGAATATGGCACTCTATGCAACTTGACAATCTCATATATACATAGTTTAGTAAGCTTCTATAAAGATTAGCCTTAGTAAGCTTCTATAAAGAGTAGCCCATCCTCACTCTAAAATGAGTAGTCTTAGTCAAACAATTTGCCACAACCCATATTGAATTACATCTACTCTTAATAATAGGCAACCCAATAACAAAACCCATAGTGACCCTATTCCATTTCCATTCTAGAACTGCTATAAGATGAAGCAATCTAGATGGAACTTAATGCTTTGCCTTTACTTGCTAATAAGTAAGGCACTTGGTCTTGTATTATAATACATCACTTTTTATGCCAGTCCACTAATATGACAACTCAAAATCCTAATAGATCTTGTTGCTAGCAAGATATATAGAATAAAGAGTATTATGAGCCTCTTGTAAAATTTACTTCTTCTGATCTTCCTTATTGGGAACATATATCTTGTCATGGTAGTACAAACAACCACCACTCTTGATCTTATACTTAGTTGGCTTCCCTCTTAGGTAGAACTTATCACACTTATTAACTTTTGATCATCTCTTTGACAATCTTTAACTTGCTATAGCAAACTAGGTTTCACTTGTATCTATACAAATAACACATCATCACCCACAAGCTAAAATCTAACATTTATGGCTCTCATGGCTGCCATGAACTTCCTGCTAAGTGTAACAGTGACCACATTGTACTTTCATGAATATGTGTAATGCCTGTGTACCGAGACTTTGTGAATAATGCCACTCGGTCATGGAAGTGAGTCGGGGTGCTGGGTCACTTGCATATAAATTGAGGCAGTGAAAGTGATTTAGAAACTTTAAGGGCATTTAATCTGATAAAAAAGGAAAAAATTTAAAAATTTTGTAGAACCAATAATTCATTTTAGACTGTAAGCAACCCCTCAATGTAATAAAAATTTTACGTGCTGAGAATGACCCAAGATGTGCTCGGATGTACTCGAAAATAGTGAACCCTAAAGCTTAAAAATTCCACTGAGTCTATTGGTGAAAGAATTTTTGAATTCTGAGGTTGTTCATAAATTCTCCTAATTTTTTAGGTTGGCAAACAAATTGAGGCAGTTTGAAAACTACCCTATCGATGAAATTTGGCAACAAAAATTTATGATAATGTAGAGTGGATTAACATATGAACTTTAAAATAATTTGTGAAATTTTTTAAGGTCTATTTGAATTTTAGTGAAATTTTGAAGTTTGAAAAAAAATTGAGATGTTTTGGGATGGCCCAAGTGGCTGTGGGACCCACCCACACTTAGCCAAGTGGCCTAAGGGCTTTGCCAAGTGGCAAGAGTGAGTAAAAAGTGGATAATTCCACTTAAACTAAAAAAGGAAAAATTCCTCCCTTGTTGTCTAGGTAGTAATGCCATAGCATGGGAGAATGCCCATTTCTATCTCCTTTTTCATTCTTTTCTTGAATTTCTAGGTTCCAAAAATTTCTTTGGTATGTTAGGTATGTCCCTAAAGAAGAATCACATCCAAAGGAGTTCTTACCTATTAATTAAAATTCATGGAAATTTATTGGATTGAAGTAGTCTAGTAAGTCTATTTGGTGAGTTTTCATAACTTCTCCTTAGTTTTTCTTGGGTATTTTCTAGCTGTATTTAAGTCCTACTGATGCCTAACTATTGTTGAGACATGTATGGCTTTTGTTTGAGGTGAATTAGAGCAAGGGAGAGTTTGAAAAAAGTGGACAAAGTGTCCGTGAGGGTTGGAGTGAAGGTACGGTAGCCTTGAAATGGTGGCAATTTCATCTAAATGTGAGTGAGGTAAGTGAATTCAGCCATTCACTTCATGCCCTCTAATTTTTTGTAGTTTTCCCTTTTAAGTTAGGGATGGTTTGAAAGCATGAGATAGCATGAATAGGTGTTTTTCATTGAAGGTTTTAGTGTATGGCATGAAATTGTAAAAGTATGTATGTAAGTGTGATTAAGCTATGGATAAATGGATAATTGTGTGATGAACACTATGGGAATGCTTGATTAAGGCTCTTGACTAGTTATACCCGAAAGCTAGTTTAGTGGAAATGGCAAGAAAAATGGGATAATAGGAGTACCATGTTGTGTGTACTAATGCTTAATCATGGGAGCAGGACTAGCTTAACTATTTTTGTACAAAAACAAGTAAAATGTATACCTTAAAATGACATGTAATGTAGTCAAGAAATGACATGTAAAATGATGTTAAACTTAGCTTGATTTAATGCATGAAAAGTGGGTTGTAATGTGCCTAAAACTTATGCCTTTGAGTTTTATTGTTTATGAATATATGTAATACAATTTGAGCTTATGGTTTGGCCTTGTAAATGGCCTATAATTTATTTACTTAGGGCCTATGAAATTGATGTAAATAATGGCCAAAACTACACTAAAAAAATAAGGTGTAATAGACCTAAAATGCTTAGTAAAACTTATCCATAATTACCTATAATTATCTTAAATAACCATTACCTAAATCAATAAATCCTCTAGACAGTAAATGGCCTAGATTTGTTGTGGAATTAAATTCAACATAATATATCATAATTATTGGCACTTGAATCTTTGAACATATTTTTCTAATAATTCACTTGGTAAATCCTATTTTTGGCCATACCAGATCGGGGTAATTTCCAACTGTGCTGTAAATATTATAGCCATCTATTTTTGAGTTTTTAACATTATAAAAAGTTAACTAGTAAAGAAATGGACATAGATGAAGGTTAAATGGCCCATTAGTTACACCCACATGATGGGTTGACGAGTTAACTTAGGGATTCTTACAACTGCTATCTTATTCAATTTTAAGCAAGGTTAGTACAACAGCCTAGGTCCATTTTAGACCACTATACTAGTCAGATAGTTAAATTAGACTGTGACATTCACTTGATTTATATCTTGCTTACTGATGTAGTGGCATAGGTTCTAAAAATCCACTACATTAGTTGGAGAAATAGACCAGTCTATTATGCGGACTAGTTTGTTACATCTTTAATTTTTAAATAAGGTTGGTATAGTAGCCAAGGTCCCAGAGGATCACTGTACTAGCCAATTAAATAGGCCAGTCTACCTAGCAGATTAGATATTATCATTTGCACCTTGGGTGCCAATATATGAATAAGCTGGTGCAGCAGCATAGGTCTAAAATAAGGACCACTGCACTAGGTTATTTTTCCTCTAGATCCAATGTCTATTAAGGTTGTCTCCTAAGTTGGGCTAGTTGAAATAATTAAATAAGATTTATAAATTTACATATGGTTATGAAATATGACATAGGGGAATTTTGGTAATTTTCCACTGCTAAGGCTTAAAGGCTTAAAAGGGTATAGCTTATACATGTAATAGTTAATAATGATCATAGAACATAATTTACATGAATTATAGTGATAAATTGGATAATTTATAAATAAAAACACCCTAGGGGCAAAATGGTAATTTTTGCTTGTTAGATTCCTAAATTAAACTAGGATGTCAAAACAAGATAAGAATAGAGGTATTATGCATGAATAGTCTATTAGATAGGTTTTAAATGATTGAATTCACCATTGAGTATTTTTATACTCAATGTACCTATTTCAGTGTGCAGCTAACAAGATTAAGGGCGTCACCTCATAAAGCATGTAGTGGAGTTTAGAGATCATTTTTATGGAGGTTAATCCTATATAGTAGTATAGCTTTTGCACTCTATGTACTTAGGTTGGGAAAATGGGTGTGATGTGTATAAGGGAAACATATTAGTGTTTGTATATATATATATAGACAGACTATATTGTAACTAAGTAATGGTTAATCCTTGTTGTGTAAGTATCCCTTATGTAATTGTTTGTGAGCCTGAGGCTTTATATGTTTTCTTGATTATGGCCTGAGGCCTGTGATTGTTGTTTGCTAGATGATGATGATAGGTTGATATCTAAGGGACCAGAAGGGTCCAGGGAATTTGATTACATGTTATAGAAGTGTTTCTCATGTTTAATGTTTTGGGATAGTGACCCAGGCAGCCGTTATGCTACAAGATTTTTTAGGAAATATCAAACTATATTGAAATCATTCTATAATGGCTTGAACATGATAAGATGAACCTAAATGGACTATAGAAACATACCAGACTGAGTTTAGAGTCAGATAGAATTGCCTAGTGCAGTATAAGTAAAAGTTAAATAAATTATTATGGGAGTAGTCATGCTGGGTGACCTTGCGAGAAGTGCACCGCTTATTAGGTTTCTTCAGGAATCTAGTAAGAGGTGTCACATTTTATGTTATCAGAGTATAGGTTAATGTTCCTAGGCTATGTACATGAGTTCAAATATCTAAGTTTCAAATTCCTTTAAACTGTTATGCTGTCAGAGGTTGATAAGAAAGTCTTTTGTAATAAGGATATAACTGATCAAGTTACCCAAATGAGGGGCCAAAGAATTGATAATTTTGCAACCTTAGCTATATAGGGGGGGTAGGAAATGCATTAGTACAAAAACCTAGTAGTGCTGCACAGTAGCCATAGCTACAATGTCTGGCTACCAGTAGGTAGAAGTAACCCCTATCCTAGGATACCCGAAAGTCCAAATATGAGAAAGATTTTATCGAACTCCTAAAGTATGCTAAGGAATTCATTTCCAATAATGTAGAGAATGCAAGAGATTCTTGGCAAGGTTGGATGTATAGTTAAAGATGCAGATTGCAAAATCTCAAAGTGAGAGATTTTGTAGTACTAGTGATAATTGCATGTGACATAAAGGAAATTGTACTAGAAAAGAAAGATATCTTTCAAAGAGAGAGGTAATTCACTATGGGATAGTCTAATGTAGTATTAGGATGGTAAAAAGAGGAGAGAAGGTCGATCATAAGTGCAATCTCAGCCTAAGTCCTAGTACCAAACAGGGTATTAAGGGCAGAGATAGGCATAGACCTAGAGGTTGGGACAAGGTTCTACTAGTAAACCTCAATTGCCTTCTTAGGTTAATAGTACTCCTAGTATAGGGGTAATTGGAGTGGACCTCTCATGTGTGCCACTTGTCAAAAGAGGCACTGGGGGTAGTGCAAAGTAAGTAGAAGAGGAGAATATCTCCATTGTGGTGTTAGAGACCACTATAGAAGAGAGTGTCCTCAGAGACAGGTAGAGGGTGCTCAAACACATGCATCAAATGTTACATTGCAGAATAAGGGTTAGAGGCAAACCAAAGGAGAGCAGCCTACTGCTAACTAGCATACTAGAACTGAGGCTCGTGCTCTAGCCAGGCAGTGTGCTGTGAGAGCTAAAGAAGAGCCTGTAGCACCAGACTAGATGTTATAACTGGCACTTTTTACTTATATGATGTTCCAATCTTAACTTTGATAGACCTTGGTTTAATACCTTTTTATATATGCACTACACAAGCACAGACTAGGCAGTTAGAGCCTGAGCATGTTGATGTAGACATCAGAGTTAGAAACCTTATAAGGCTGTGTGTGATTGTGAATAGGGTGTATAGGCAATTTCCTCCAGTGATTTAGGGGCATAGATTGTTATTGATTTGATTGATTTGCCTTTCAATAAGTTTGATGTAATCCTAGAAATAGATTAGCTTACTATGTATCAAGCTACGACTGACTATGAACTTAAAAAGTTGACCCTGAAGACTATAAAGGGATAGATAGTGATAGCAGATGATGAGAGAAGTCTTTTAAATAATCTTATCTTTGCTCTTAAAGCATAAAAACTCCTTTAGAAGGGATGTGAGGCATATTTGGTTTATGCTATTAACTTGAATGTTTCTAACAATAATCTAGCATATATTCTAATTGTTTCTAAGTTTTTAATATATTTCTTAATGAGCTACCAAGCTTACTACCTTAGAGGGAACTGGATTTTGAAATTGAGGTGTATCATGGTACTACTATAGTACCTATTGCTTCCTATAGAATGGCACTTGCTAAAATAAAAAACTAAGGGTACAGCTACAAGAGCTATTTGATAAGGGTTTTATAAGACCCAGTGTATCTACTAAGGGGAGCACTTATGCTTTTTGTAAAAAAGAAAGACAGGACACTCAAGTTATGTATTGATTTATAGGCAGCTAAATAGAATGATTGTGAAGAATAAGTATCCATTGCCATGATAAATGATCTCTTTGATCAGTTGGGAGGGGCTTGTATGTTTTCTAAAATTGATATGAGATCTATATGCTATCAACTATGGACTAAAATTACTTTCAAAACCCGGTACGAGCATTATGACTTCTTGGCGATGCCATTAGGGCTCACCAATGCCCTAGCAACTTTGATGGATCTCATGAACAGAGCTCTTCAACCCTATCTAGATAAGTTATGGTGGTGTTCATAGATGGTATCCTGGTGTACTCTAGAAACCAAGAAGAGGATGAACAACACCTAAGGATTGTGTTATAGGCCTTAAGAGTGAGACAGTTGTATGCTAAGCTCAGTAAATGTAAGTTTTGGGCTGAATGAAGTTGCTTTTCTAGGCTATGTAATTTTAGTGAAGGGAATCAGAATTGATCCTAGTAAAGGAAAGGAGGCACTAGAATAGGAACCACCTAGGAATGTAACTAAGGTGAGAAGTTTTCTGGGTTTAGCTAGGTATTGAAAGAATTTTGTGAAATTTGACTAGAATGATAAGTGTCAAGACAATATTTAGTAATTAAAGAAGATGCTGACAAAAGTTCTTATCTTGATTCAACCTGAATAGGGTAAGGACTTTACAGTGTATAGTGATGCTTCACTGAATGGCTTGGGACGTATGTTTTGATGTATGATGGGAAGGTAGTAGCTTATGCTTTAAGATAGTTGAAGCCATATGAAAGGAATTATCCTACTCATGATTTAGAGTTACCTACCATTATGTTTGCCTTGAAAGTATAGAGGCACTATCTGTATAGAGAGAAATGCTACATATATACAGAGCATAAGAGTCTGAACTATCTCCTTACTCTAAAGGAACTAAACTTGAGATGGAAAAGGTGCTTCGATTTGATAAAGAACTATGACTGCTTGATTGATTACCACCCAGAGTAAGCAAATGTGGTGGAAGATACTTTGAATAGGAAATTTATGATGGCCTTAAAAGTTATGAATGATAGTTGCAGTACCATTCAGAAGAAGTTATGCTAGTAGAGTTATAGATAAAGTTAGATATTAGATAGCAGATTAAGGAAAACATAATGAAGGATGAATAACTAGTTCAGATGGCTAGCAAGGTTATGAGGGGAAGGCTACTAGGTTGAGTTAATGGAAAATGGTGTCTGTATTATTAGAACAAGTTATGTGTACCTAGTATAGATGACCTGGGGTTCTAGGTACATAAGGAGGCATATAAAGCTCTTTATTCTATGCATCCTAGAAGCACGAAAATGTACTTGGATCTAAAATTTCAATTATTAATGGCCTGGTATGAAAAGAGATGCGGCAAAATATATTGTCAATTATTTGACATGCTAGCAAGTGAAAATTGAGCATCAGGTTCCTTCTAGATTGTTGCATCCTATAATAATACAAGAGTGGAAAGCCGATAAGGTGACCATAGATTTTAGTGATGGGTTTACCTTTGACTAGATGTAAATGAGATGTTGCATGTATAATTGTTGAAAGATTGACAAAGACAGCTCATTTTATTCCAGTCAGGATGGATTGGTCCTCAAAGAGGTTGGCTAGACTATATATGGATGAGATAGTCATATTACACGGTGTGCTAGTGACTATCATTTTTGATAGGGATCCTTATTTTACTTTTAGATTTTGGAAGAAGCTGTAAGCAGCTTTAAGCACCAGTTTGGTCTATAGCACAACTTTTCATCCTCATACTGATAGATTGTTAGTGAGAGTGATATAGATATTTAAAGATAAGTTGCGAGGATGTGCTATTGTGCTTATGGGTAACTGGGACCAGTACTTGTCATTGGCAGAGGTTGCTAATGATAATAGTTAACAATCTAGTTTAGGGATGGCCCCATATGAGGCATTGTATGGTAGATAATGTAGGACTCCTTTTTGTTGGAGTGAAGTTGGAGAGAATAAGATCTCTAGTATGGATTTAATTAGAGATGCTAAAACAAAAAGTGTAGTTAATTAGAGAAAGGTTGAAAGCAGTTGTGGTTAGATAGAATCATATGCTGACTTGAAGCAGAGAGATACTAAATATACAGTTGGGGAAAAAGTGTTCTTGAAGATTTCTCAATGGGAAAAGGTGTTAAGGTTCGGTAAAAAGGGGAAATTGAATCCCAGGTTCATAAAACCTTATGAGATTACAGATAGGGTCAGACCTTTAGCATACAGGCTAGCACTACCACCAGAGCAATAATAGATACATGATATTTTCATACTTCTATGCTCAGGAGGTATAGATCGGATCAATCACATATGATTTCAATGGTAGATATTAAGGTACAGCTGGATTTGAGTTATAAGGAGGAACCAGTATAAATTAAGGCTCATGAAACAAAGTAGCTGAGCAATGAGTCCATACCATTGGTTAGAGTGCTATAGATGTACCATAATACAGAGGAAGTTACCTATGAGCCATAAGAGCAAAGGAGAGCTCAATATTCTTATTTATTTGCATAGGATATTTCAAGGATGAAATTTTCTTAAGAGGGGATGAAATGTAATGCTCATGTCTTAAAACTCTATGAACAGTTACACTAGGTCCCAGAAGTGTGCTAAGGTGTTGGGTCACTTGCACATAAACCAAGGTAGTGACACTGATCATGAAAACTTTAGGGGCTTTTAATCTAATGAAAAAGGCAAAATTTTAAAAATTAAGTAGAACCAATAATTTATTTTGGACTATAAGCTAGCCCCCGACAATAAAAATTTTACGGGCTAGGAATGACCTAGGATGTGCCTGGACGGACTTGAAAATAGTGGACCTTGAAGCTCAAAAATTCCACTGAGTCCATTAGTGAAAGAATTTTTGAATTCTGAGGTTGTTTGCAAATTCTCATAATTTTAGAGGTTGGAATGCAAATTTAGGCAGTCTAAAAACTGCCCTATCGATGGTATTTGGCCACAAAAATTTACAAGCATCTAGAGTGGATTAAAGTATGAATTTTAAAACAAATGATGTAATTTTTTGAGGTCCATGTAAATTTTGGTGAATTTTTGATGTTTGCTAAAAAATCAAGACATTTTGAGGGTGGCCCAAGTGGCTGTAGGACCCATCCACACTTGGTCAAGTGGCCTAAGACCCTTGCAAAGTGCTTAGGGTTAGTGACAAGTGGATAATTCCACTTAAACAAAAGAAGGAAACATTCCTCCCTTACTGTTCAGGGAGTGACACCATAGCAAGGGAGAATGGCCATTTCTAACTCCTTCTTCATTCCTTTCTAGAATTTTTAGGTTCCAAAAATTTCTTTAGGATGTAAGGAAGTCCCTGAAGAATAATCATGTCTAAAGGAGTTCTCAGCTGTGAATTAAAATTTATGGAAGTTTACTAGATAGAAGTAATCCAACAAGCCTATTTGGTGAGTTTTCATGACTTCTCCTCAGTTTTTCTTGGATATTTATGGCTATAATTGGGTCCTAGTGATTCCTAACATCATGGGGACATGTATTATCTTTTTTTGATGTGAATTTGATCAAGGGAGAGCTTGAAAAAGGTGGAGAAAGTGTCTATGAGGGCTAGAATGAAGGTATGGTAGCCTTGAAATGGTGGCAATTTCATCCATAAGTGAGTGAGGTAAGTGAATTCAGCCATTCACATCATACCCTCTAATTTTTAGTAGTTTTCCCTTTAAGTTATGGATTGTTTGAAAGCATGAGATAGCATGAATACGTGTTTTTTGTTGAAGGATTTAGTGTATGGCATGAAATGGTAAAGGTATGTATGTAAGTGTGATTAAGCTATGGATAAATGGATAATTGTGTAGTTAAGACTATAGGAATACATGATTAAGGCTCTTGACTAGTTACACTTAAAAGATAGTTTAATGGTAATTGCATGAAAAAGGGGATAATAGGTGTACGATGTTGTGTGTACTAATGCTTAATCATGGAAGCATGAGTAGCTTAACTATTTTTGTATTAAAAGAAGTAAAATGTATACCCTAAAATGACATGTATTGTAGTTAAGAAATGGC
>CANXYI010823820.1:0-10044 GCA_948208565.1 Hura crepitans | reverse complement strand
TATATAAGTCAACTTTCACTTAACATAGTCAAAATTTGAATAGTGTCAAACTCCTTCCCCCTCTCCTTCATTTCTAGCTAACACAACTAAGGAAGAATCCACCAATTTTTTATTCTTTAATCCTCAAATTTTTCCATAGCCTTTAGAAGTTGAGTAAAGTGGCAATTTGCAAAAATATCATATGAAAAGCTCGATTTCACACCCTAATTAATAGCAACCAATTTTCGCTTAGGTAAGCTTTTTTGAACTCTAATATTTTTCCCATGTTCCTCAAGTGTCAAAAAGTGTTTCTATATGATTAGTTTTTAATTTTAGCGATCATATGATATTATATAGATTTTGATGAAATGAATACGTATTTTGCAATTGAGCAGAGCAATAAAAGGACTGACAAAGGCAAAGATAAGGTGTAGTTGGGTCTTGTTATGCATTTTGACTTGGATTATAAGTGTACTTGATATAGAATGCTTAATTTATGTATGCCTATATGGATATGTGTGTGTATGTGAAAATATGTTGATTAGTGATTATGATTAATTAAATAATTATTATGCATTAATTATCATATTATGAATTTATATATATTAAAATGTGTGAATGATGATTAAAGTGATGATAGGAAAATATGCTCTAATGGCCAAAATTTATTCTAATTTGAAGATGGAAATTATGTGTCGTATATATGTGTGTTGAAATGAATGTGCATTATTAAGCTAATGGCATACACTATGTCAATTTTAAGCATGTATATAGGATGGTGAATGTGTGAGAAGTGATGGTATCAAAGTTGCACTAAAGGTGGCCGAATTATGCTCAATGAGCATGTTTGAGTGTTTATTTGATGAATGTGCAATATACATATGTTAAGTGCAATTCATTAAATTTAATTGATTAAGTAATATGCATAATTAGTGAGTAAATTCAAGCCTTGGCTATTTTAGTGTATGGCCTGAATAGAGGCAGGCATGAATATGTGATTATGAAATGTTGGAATGCCTTAGAATATATTTATTATGAATGTTGTGTTATAGAGTGTAATGAGCCAAAATTTTACCATGTAATGATATGCTCAATTTATGTGTTATTAATACATTATCAATTTGCTATATGTCATATAAGAGATGTATGTGCTCTTTAATAAACTATGTTGGCAGAATGGTATGATGGCTATATTTTACAATTTTAGTCATGATAAATGACTTCTGGAAATATTAATGAATATGTTATAGGTAGTTAAAGCCTTATGTGTGCATGATCAGTAATATGGTCATGTTATGTGTTTGGATACTAAATGACATCTAATTATGCATTATTCTTGAATATAAAGCATATGTTATGTCTCATGCTAATAAAATGAGTTTAAAAATCATAATGACAAAAAAATGGTTAAATATGGATTACAATATTTAATTAAACTAATGTAAGGAAGTAAAATTAAATAAATATAATTAATAGCCCATTCGAGTAAAACAACCTAGTCAGATAAGTTGATTGATTAACTAGGGTAATTAACTACTGCTAGGGTATATCTATGCCTTTTTATGTTAGCCGATGGGCCTATGCTATTTGATGACCTTTGGGTCTTTACTATATCAGTTTTTAGGCCTAGGTTTGTAGATAGACCCTCAGGTTCTTAATTGGTCATTATGGCTTTATGCATGCTATGTTAGTCTTTAAACTTATGTTGCTTTTATTCTATATATATTATGTTCGGTCGAGGGGCCTATGTTATGCTTAGTCTTCAGACTTACATTGGTAGATGGCTTTTGGGTCATTTAGAGGTTATATTGGCTATTGTAAAGATTATGTATATTACTAGGGATGAGAGTGGTTAGTGGAGTCACCATATAGTCTCTACACCAAGACCTCAGATCTTTTATACCAAAAAGGTTTGGAATTCATATCTTATTTATGCTCCAATAATATGCCTTCCATTTTATATTACAACATTTATCATATTTAAGCATCCATATCACCTTCATATATATAAGAAGTAAATTGCAGTATTTAAAGCATATAATAAACATATTGATACTTTTATACATCCAAAAATTGGGTTATTGATTTAGTTGGGATTTAACATGACAATTACCTATAATTCTATAGGAATTAGTAATAACTGCCTAACTCCCATCTCTAGGAGATTGGTATTTTAAAATACATTTTTAATATGACTTTTGATTAGGAAAACTCAAATCTATTTTATTATGAAAACACCAATTAATTATGTAGAAAATCATTTGATGTGAAAGTTAAGCAATTAGCATGTAAAACAAGTTATTTAACTAATTATTACAACCTAAAATAAATCAAAAGATACAATAAGTACAAAACCAAAGAAATAAAAAAAAAGCACTTAAATGGTCTTGTTTATACATCGATAAGTCTATGCAGACTCTATGTAACTCTAACTAGTGTACATGTGAACTATTACTTATGAGGGATATTATGTCCGTCCAGACCTTCGCTCTAATGAGAAAGATTAGTTGTGTACAACTCAAAGGAAGAGGCTTAATGATACCAGATAAAGGATTCATATAGACTCATAAAGAAGAAAAGAAATATAAATACATGTGAAACTAAAATTCAAAGTATATGTCTATGCAGACTACGTTCCTTATAAGAGGGAGTCCGTGTGGACTTAAAGATAGAATATACAAGAATGAGACAAGATCATTCGTATGAACTATGATCCTTGTGAGAGGGAGTCTATTCTGACTGTACAATAATTTTGATATATTAACAACATGCATTTTAGAGAATGAGATAATTATATAACATGCTAACATCATAGAATTATTTTGATATGGTAAACAAGATATATTAAAGCATGATATATAAGATAAATAAGACACTATTATTGAACATAAGTCCATGCAAATAACATATCATACAAATATTAAGAAAGTAAGTCCATACGGATGTTAACATGCTTACAAATAAGTTTATACAATTTAGGACAAAGATAATAGAATGAATATAATGTAATGGCAATTAATTATACACTATGAAATAACTTAAAACCATGACCTACTCTTATACTCAAAATGGTGATTACATAGAATCACCTCACTTGTGATCAATCCTTGGAGATCATAGGTCCATGAAAACAATATCAATTATATATAAAAGAGACCTCTGATATTACCTTGTGAATAAACTCTTCAAGCAATAGCATAAAAGTGTAAGAGTATAGAAGAAATTGTTTTAAGCATGGCTAATAGGACTAGTAGATTGTATCTTACTCAAAGTCCTTTCCTAGATTCGTGGATGTGTGTTTTAGCTACTATGAATTTGCCTCTAAGCCTCCTCTATTCATACCTAAAAAAGGTATTTATAGGCTTAGGGTTAATAGTCTCCCATCCAAAAGAAGTAAAATCCTAATAAGATTAGGAATTATAATCCAAATAGGAGGATCCCACTTTTGGAAGATTTTAAGTTCAGAAGTCCACGGGAACTGGTACATCTAAATGTGTATAGACCTAGGAGGTGTGCTTTTCTAACAGTCTATGGACTTTAGGCTAGGTTTGAGTTAGTCTGTAGGGATGTGAACTTTGACTTGTCTAGGTGGACTATGGGCTTTAGGCTTGGTCAAGCTAATTGGGATAATATAGACCTAAGTGGAATGTATCCATTTAGATCATTTTTAAAATAAGTCCGTGCAAACTGGCATCCTAAAGGGTTATGCAATTGCTTAAGAACCTATCTTTGGTGATCATCATAAGCTAAAAATTTAAGGCATCTACAATTATCAATTCTAGGTAAAGGATATTTATTTTTCATTGTCACTTTGTTTAACTACCTATAATCAATACACAACCAGAGCGACTTGTCTTTCTTCTTCACAAAAAATATAAATGCTCCTCCTGGTGAAGTACTAGGTTAGATGAAACCCTTATCTAACAAGTCTTGCAATTGTACCTTTAGTTCCTTTAACTCAGCAAGTGCTATTTTGTATGGAGTAATGTATATAGGGGAAGTACTAAGATACACTTCAATTTCAAAGTCAAGTTCCCTCTATGAAGGTAATCCTAGCAACTTATAAGGAAATTTAAAAACTATTGGAATCTATTCAAGGCTAGATGTGGAACTATTAATGTTGATAACATGGGCTAAGTATGCCTTACAGCCTTTACTAATGAGTCGTCTTGCTATAATAGCTAAGATGAGATTATTTGAAAAACTTTTCTCACCCATAACTATCACTTCCTATGCCTCTATAGTATAGAGGGTCAATTTCTTGTATTTATAATCAACTATAGCTCGGTGTTTCGATAACCAATCCATTCCTAGGATAACATCAAATTCATGGAAGGGTAGTTCAATTAGATCAGTAAGAAATAATTATTCATGAACCACTAATGGACAATGTCTATATACTTTGTTCACAATCACACTCTATCCTATGTGATTATTGACTTGAATATCTAGGCTTACATGTTTTGATTCTAGTCCCCATTCATGTGCTTGTGTAGTGCATATATAAGAATGAGTAGATCCTAGGTCTACTAATGCCAAAATTGGAACATCAAATAAATAAAAAGTACTAGTAATGACATCTAGAGCTCCTGCTTCTTCATGAGCCGTAATTATATATTGTCTAGCTGGTGTATGGGCTTTTAACCTTGTCTCTTAACTACTACACTAGGCTAATCACCTTTAGTCTATCTCTACACCCTACTCTAAGGTGTTGCTGATGCTTAGGTATGGGCACCTTTTGTCTGTCTCTGAGGACACTCCCTTTTGTAATGGTCTCTAAACCCACAAATAAAACATCACCTTATCATAGCCTATCTACACTGGCCCTAATGTCTTCTATTACATGTGCCATGGGTCAAGGGTGTGTTTCTGGCCCCTATTACTAGAGCTCTAGTAGCTAGCTATAGTGGTCTGGGTCTAGATATTGAAGTTTGCCTAGATCTCTATAGTTGAGGTGGTTTATATGTCTGATACCCTAAATGAGACTGAGTTTCTCTCTACCTTTTATTGGCACATAAGGCTGAACTGGGTTGCCTTATAATGAACTATCTTTTTCTCTTGTGCCATTTTCTCTATGTCATATGCAACTCATACAGCTAAGAAATCACTAATTTTTATAATAGATATTTGCATTCTTAACTCTACATTGAGGTATTTTTCAAACCTTTTGCATTTTTCTTCCTCATTAGGAATAAATTCCTCTACATATCTACTAAGTCTGGGAAAGTCCTTCTCATACTTAAACATTGATCTCCTACCCTATTTAAGCACAAAGAACTCATGTCTCTTCTTACCTTTATATAATTTAGGTATATATCTCTTACTGAACTCCTCTTTAATGAACTCCTAAGTAAGGTCTACTAGTGACTTCCTTTTCTTAATTGTGCCCCACCAGTGGAATGCCTTATACTATAGAAGAGAAGTAATGCACTTTAAACTTTCCTCTACTGTGCACTCCAGCAATTCTAGTATCCTTGATGTCCTTTCTAGCCAGTACTAGACTTTTGCTACATCATCTCCTCTAGCTCCTAAAAAATCTATAGCCCTCATTTTCTTTACTCTCTCTAGGTATGTCTTTTGTACTGCAACTAAGGGTAGAGGTAGAGGAACTAGAGCTACTAGAGGTACTGAAGCTAGTGGTATGGTATGTTTAAGCAAAATAGTTATCTATTGTAACAACATCAGGGATACTTGTGTATGTGGCTATGTCTAAGGTTGTGGCCTATCTGTAGCATCACTAGTCTTAGGTATGGCTATACTACTTGCTCCTTATATAGTGGTAAAAGCATAACTAGCTACTTCTTTTACCTATTCTTCTGGTGTTGTGTCACCCATCTTGATTAACTACAAAAGATACAGAACTTATTAGCCTTATTACAGTGTAGCATATCAGAGAAATCAATTCCTAGACACTGGCATGTAAAATACCTAGGAACATTAACCTATGCTCCGATACCACCCAGTGTCACACCCTCTACTAGATTCTTGAAGAAACTTGATAGTCGATGCACTTCCCAATAGGTCACCCTTCCTAAAATTGCTCTAAGCTTGCACTCTTTAACACTTACTAATTATTTATTATTGGAACAATTATTGTTTAAATCCTTAGTCTAACACTTTAGACATTATCATTCAGTGTACATTAAATCCTAGAATCCATTTATTAGGCTATTATAAATACCATGGAAATTTGGGCAGCACAATGGCTACCCGAGTAACATTCTAAAAATTGACCTGTTAAAAACACTTCCAATAACCACTATTACTTCTCCTATCACCCTATGGACCCTTCTGGTCTTCTATCATCATCAAAATTTTAATCACAAATAGTCAATCATCACTCAAGCCTCAGGCCTAAAAACAACAGCATAGATAGAAATTAAACCATTTCGATTCACATGCCTATTTATGTACATCACATGTTTAGCTTAATAGTATAGAAACTAGCATCTTCTAAGTTTATTGAATCCATAACCTATAGCATTTGCATTAGTGCCTTCTAAAACCATTAAAAATCTAAAAAAAAATCTAATACCCTTCAGTGCCTCATTACTACACTGCATAAAGCTTGAGGCTAGACAGCTACCTAATATTACCTATGCACCAAACACTAGTACGCTGAGTATGAAACTCAGTGGTGAATTTGAAATAATAAAAACATGTCACAGCAAGCACACAGACTAGTATACATGCTATGAATGCATGAATACAATACATGTTATCCATGTAGCAAAATAATATCATTTTATTAATCATATTAAAAAATAACATTACTTTATTAACCAGTTTAATAATTCAATTATGTAAAGTTAAGCCTTTTTAGACTATCTTTAATTTATGTATTTTTTATTATATGTCATCAGATAAAATATTTAATTTATTAAGCAGGCCCAACTAGGTAAACTACACTTTTAGACACTAGACCAAGAGGGAAATCAAACTGTGCAGTGGTCCTACATTTTAGACCTCGGGCTCTGCTCTAGCCCTAATGCAGTGGCCCATCTTATGGACCTGACCACTGCACCAGCTTGGTCTGATAAATAGATAAATATCTAGCAGCTGTTAATCCCTAGTTAAAAAATCAACCCATCAAATTAGTGTCTAGCTATAGGGCCAACAATCTCTTATTTATATTTATTTTATTACTGATCATCATTTTAGAATATTTATACCTTAATAATTGATAGTTATTATTTAATTTCTACAGTCTAATTTTAGCTGAACAGTTACAAGTCAATTTTATTACTAGACAATTATTGGTCCAATTTTTAAAAGGGTAATTTTAAGTCTTTTACTTAGGCATTCATAAGTCCACCTTAGGTTTAGTTCCATATAATAATTTAAGACCTATTATTTGTTAATTATTAGTCACATTATATGTCATTCTCATAGATACATTTTGTAGGAAAATTACAGATCATTTCTACTTTTCCAATACATTGTTATGGGTCATATTCCACTGTTTACTAGGCATTTTCCCATCCTAATTCAAGCCGCATTGACATGCCATTCTAGGCAACAATTACATTCATTCTCTTCAATCGAATAAAGCAACAATAGTGGCCTCACCTTGCCATTAAAATTAAGGGCACAAAGTCCATAATTAATGTTCCATTTCATGGCATTATGGGTCATTATTATAGGGCACTTTTACCTATGTCTTACAAGTAAACTTTTAAGCCATTTCTTACACCAATTCTTAATCCCTTTTCTTACACTAATTTGTCTTATTACATCCCACATTTCCATGAATGGTTTCACATATTTCATGCCCATTTCCATGCCATACATCACATGCTCATGATATCATGTCAATCATGCACATCACATACCATAACATACCATACTTACCATACCACACCATGGCATACATACCTCTCAGCCATAGCTTGTCCATAAGCATACACATGCATTTTTTTTAGTTTATCACACATACATGTCATATATGATCATTCTAGTGTACACACACATACACACATGACATATCATGCATGCCATGCCATAACACACCATGCACATATCTCGGCCACACATGCCATACCATTACACACCATGTATTGCCTCGACCACACATGTAAAACATAAATACATGCATTGTTAAATCAAATTCCCCATATACACATATATTCCTATGCCAACACATACTATCTCCCTTCACATACGCCATATACATCATAATTTCTACTATATAAACATGCCAAATCAAGTAACCCCATTTCGTGACCCATTCCACACCTCTTGACCAAAATAAAATCATAGCCTTACACCTATTTTTCTAGTAATTCAACATATAAACCGCTAAAATTATACATGACTATCATTAAATTAAGATTGCATCCATAGTTCTCACACAATACATGGTCTAATTAACACTTCCACACACCAATTCATGGCAAACCACATCCAAAATTAACAAGGCATACTTTTATTTAACCAAATTCACATAACTATCTCACTTTAGAAGCTTTTCCAATGCTAAAAAAGCTTTATCCCTTATTGCACATCATTCTTTCCTAAACCTATATACACACCCATCCAACTTAGAAAATTCATGAAAAATTCTATAGGCCTCCAATTGAATATCTAAAAAGTTGGGTGGTCTTACAATGATGGAATCCCCTTAGAAATAAAATAAAAACTTGAAGAAATCACTTACATAAGGAATTGAATTTTCAGCCACCATTTATGTAGACTTAAACTTCAATGAATGTTCTTAATTTCCTTCATTAGCTATGGTGGCAAAAACTTAAGGGAAATTTTTCTACTTAACTAATGTGATTTTTGGTGTAATGTATTATGAGAATAGAGCTTCAATTGAAGCAACAAATGGGGGATGCAAGAGGAGAGTGGCATTAGTAGCAAAGGAAAGGAAAGAGGAAGAAATAATGGATGTGAGGTGTCAATTTGCTAAGTAATGGAATCCCACATAGATCACTATTTATAGTGGTGCTGGGGTGGCTCAGGTGGTGACATATGTCACCCCGAGCATCCTAAAAATGCTCGATTTCAGCTGGAACTTCAAAAAATTTTTAAAATTCAATCAGACCTCTAAAAATCATTGTGTTTGTTCTAAAAATCCTTAGTTGAGACCATTTAGGACCTCATAAAATTTCACGATAAAATTGCATTAGCAAGTCAGTTAATTAATTCCTTAAGAATAAAAAAAATTAGGAAATTCCAAAAAAATTATCAAATGACCTCAGAAAATTAAAATTCCTTCACCAATGGTCTCAGTGGAATTTTTAACCTTCAAGGTATGACATTTTTTAGTCCATCTAGGCAAATCCCAATCATTCCCAGCTTGAGTCCATCTTAGCCTATGGCCCACTAGATTATGGCATAAAAAAATTTATTTGTTCTGCTAAATTTTTAAGTTAAATCTTTTTCATCATTTCATAGCCGGTCATAGTTTCATGACTAGTACACCCCTTCTCGAGCCTTATGAAGGTGACCTAACACTCTGAGAACCCTATTCATGCCTTAGAGGTGCTATTCATGAAGCCTCAACTTACGGGCATTATTGGTGGAGCTACCAACATCCGTAATGAGGGGCCACTGCATATGTATGGATCCTATTATCTAGTGTTAAGAGTAAAATGGACAAAATGACTCAATGTTTTATTATGAGATATGTGTTATAAAGTCAATGTAAATTACTAATCAAAGGTTAAATTAAATTAGCTTAACTTTAATCTTCAATGTGGTAAACTAGACATAATATGGCATGAATAAATTAGCCATGTAACAAGGGGCATAAAATGAAGATAAGGTAAACATATATAACTATGAGGTTTGCATATTGTATGATGTATATATGTGTTAAACAATGCATGTTTAATTAAATTCACCACTGAGTGTATACTCTACATGTCAATTTCCTAATGCCTAGGTAGTAAATAGTAGATAATAGTCCAACCTTAGCAAGTAGTGTAGTAGCTTATCCTCTCCTTAGGTATATTTTGGTACTTTTCTTTTCTAGTAAATAGGGTGTGGAGGCACTCATGTATATAGTGAGTCTAGGTCCAGTCATGTATACCTAGTATGTTATGGCTTGTAAATATTAAA
>CANXYI010823766.1:0-11548 GCA_948208565.1 Hura crepitans | reverse complement strand
ACTATATGGAAAAAACATGTGTTATTGAGCTGAAATTGAGGCTAAATCCAATTAATTTATTCAAAATTAAATAAAAATAGAAAGCTTAATTTAATGATTGGTTAAATTGATTTATTGATTTGAAAAACTGAACAAAAAAATTCATTTGTCTATTAGTTAATGATGCTCATGAATGTAGGCTAGAAATTAATTTTGTTGATTGAAAAAAATGTATGTAAGTTCATTGACCAATAATAGCCTATATAGTTTTTAACAAATCAATTTTTCTTATATTCTTCTATTTAGGTGCAAATTCTCATTCATTTTTGTGCATCATCCTATTTTTGACATTGGTCTAATTATTTTTATGCCTTTTTGAACTTGTGTTTTTGAACGCCCTAAACAAATAAAGGCTGTGCAAACTCACGAGGTGCTGGCTTTGAGAAAAAGGTTTGTGTGGACATAGTCATGGGTCTACAAACATGATTTTTATGGACTATGGGCCTTTAGAAAGTGGGCTAGAGCATTAGTCTAGGTGGATAATTCCATTAGTCTATGAGGCTAATTTATGTGGACTATAGGTCTATGGAATATGGGTTAGAGTCTTAGTCTGTGCTGATGTTACATAATAGATTGATAATTGTTGATCTTTTCTCCTTCCTTTTCACTTTCTATTCTCTTCTTTCTAACTTTTCTCATAGTTTTCCTTCAAGACTATACCCTCATGGCCTCTTTCTCATCTTTTAACTCCTTTTCTTCTCCTTTCGATGATGTTATGACAACTAAAGAGACTTTAATGACATTGTTACTCCCACCAGTGACGGGTTATCAAGCTCTACTTTCAGTGATGGACATTTTAATGCCTATTTCAGAGGGTTTTCTTCCCTTATTGTCCATCAACTACTCTAGAAACATAGCTCTAGTGAGTGAGATCTACTATGGTAAGTTGATTCTAGTCTTGGCAAACCTTTTCCATTATCCTTGCTCAGAGGTCTACCCTCAAGTTGGTTTCTATCCTTTTGGCTTTATTTTTGTGCATTTTGGTAGGCTTGAATTGTCTTATTTGTTGTTTGTATCATTTTAGTTTGATAGGTCCATTTAGACTAAGTTTTGTTAGGGTATGTTTGATCCGTGCAGACCATGTCCATGGTATAAATTTTAAGAGGCATTAAGGATGCTTATTTTGTGTTTTTACATATGATAGGGTAGCTGGTCTATATGGATGTGTTTTATATTGATGGGGGTCCATGTGGACTCTATTTGTGCATATTATTGGGTCTGTACAGACTCTATTTAAACCTTTTTAGTCTTTTAGTGTATTTATCTATCTTGTGAACTTTGTGCATTCTTGTCTAATAAAGTAGGTCTATGAAGATCTTGGTTAGCCTTGGTCTATATAAACTCCTTTTGAATATTACCTATTGTAAGTCTATGTGGACTCTTTTCTTTATAGTTTAGGTATGTGTAGACATTAATCATACCCTTGTGTCAATGTTTATTATTTCATTACTTACTTACCTTTGTTACCTTTTTCGGCAAACACACCTCAAGTATAAGGGTACCTTGTCTAGTCTATAGTAGTAGTACTCAATAATGCTTATTCCAGTCAAGGATTGGGTAAGGGTGATGAGCTTTCAAACCTTCATGTATCACCTTATCAGAGGAGATTTCTATAGAGAACTATAGGCCCTTTGAGCTTTACTTGATAGGTGGATAGACATTATGCATACATTTCATCTATCTTTTGAGGAGCTGATTATAACCATATTTGATTAGGTTTTCATTATTGGTGTGCTATGCATTGGGCGAGCGATTACCTTTGATGCAAGTTATTAATATCCTTTCTTTTGACTCTAAGAGGTAAAGAGTTTATTGGGATATATGCCTCAAGATCACTCTGGTAGCATTTGGTGCATAGACTTGTACAAGCGATGGGTCAACATTGCTCTTAGTAGTCAGCCTAAGGTGGACTAGTATGCTCACTTCTTTATTTTATACCTTTTGGGTGCCATGTTGTTTGCCAATGCCAATAGCAATGTGAGCGGAGCTTTCTCCCTATCTTGAAGTGGAACAAAAGCATTGATTCCTAGAATAAGTGTTTTTCTTCACTTATATAGATATATAGGAGCTTGGAGATGGTGGCTCAAACTAAGAAGAGTTATTACTTTATTTAGGGC
The DNA here is from genome assembly GCA_948208565.1 of Hura crepitans. Lineage (NCBI taxonomy): Eukaryota > Viridiplantae > Streptophyta > Magnoliopsida > Malpighiales > Euphorbiaceae > Hura > Hura crepitans. The sequence continues at coordinate 9,392 of CANXYI010823766.1, read as the reverse complement.
TTTGCTTTGGCCATCCTGAAGGCCTTAGAATGCCTTGTCTTTGGTGCATCATCAGTAGTACCTCAACTCTTGAGCTTAGACTGATATGAGTGATCTTACACATGTAGATACATTATTAGTGCTTTCATTCATTTGTCATGAGGTTGATTCTTACCTATTTCTTTTTTAGATTGACTTGCCATTATAAGTCTTCCATGTTGAGAAGATGTTGACTTCCTTTGCTCTATTTGGGAGCTATCCTCTCAAAGGATTTTGTTAAGAATCTTAAAAGCCTATTCTTGGTTTCTAGGAGAGAGGGTGCTGAATTAGCACATGTGTCCTGATACGTTTTACATTCCTTAAGGTCCTCCTGATTCCATACTATTTAAGAGGTACATAGATGATTTGAAGTTCATGTAGGGTATGACTGTAGGTATGCATGGGGACACATTGGTGGAGAGTAATGGAGGAAATTATTCCTCTTGGGCATCTTCTCATTTACTTCTTTAAGTTCCTTACACTTTGGGCCCTACTCCTCAAGTATTCTTGTTTTTGCTTTCTAAATGTAGTTTCTAAATGTGGTTTTTGATTGTATCTTACATTGCAACCTTTTACTCTTGCTTCTGAGGCCTAGCCTACTTCTTCGAGGAAAAGGACAAGGAAGGCTCCTTGAGAACCTCAATTTTCACCTCCTCTAATGTATATTCTTAGGGGTGAGACTTCAACTCAAGCTACTGGCTCTTTATCAATGCCTTGTGAAGTTGTTTACACTCTTACTGATATACCAAAGCTGAGTTACATGTGATATGGCATTCATAGGGAGTTAAACTCTGTGCACCTTAGGATCGAGGACAACTGGCTATTGCCTTTTGATCTAGCAACCACCATATTGGTATGACCCTTGTAACCTTTTTTGTTTGATGTGTTAATTTAATTGTACATGACATTTCTTTCATAGGTTTTGCTAGGCTAGGAGGGCTCAAGTTGAGAGGATTGCTCAGGTAGTGGAGGCTTTTAGGCGAGCAATGGTGGATAAGATGTACGTTCTCATTTTAAGTCTTTTCTTACCCTTGTTAGTTAAGTATGTGTGTGTGCTTAACATGTATTATAAGTAAGATACATGTTAATCCCTTATTCTCTTTGTAGAATCAGTTGACTAGAAGGGTTCTTGTGCTTCATAATGTTCAAAAAAAGTTAAAGGCATTAAAGAATTATAAGAAATTGGTGCTCTCCTTAGATGATAAGGACATGAAGAGTGAGGAAGATGAATGAAAAAGATGGTAGCCTTAGTTCATTTACTGATAGAGCCTTAGAAAGTTTTGTATATACATATGTTTAAAACATTTACTACAATATGTACATTCTATTTATTTAAATACATTTTTTCAATTTAATCTTTTACATATAAATAAGTAGCATACATAGAAATTTTTACAATGAAACATACTATTCTAAAAAATATACAAAGAAATCCTTCCATTTTGTGCTTACGGCATCCCTCATGGTAAGAAGTTCCTGAGCATTTCGTCACCTTTCAAGTGATTTGTTCTAGCATGTATAGCCGTGCCAATATAGATCACATAATATGGCAAGATGTCTATAGTTCACATAATATCCATCAAAAAGTGTCGGTAATTCACATAAGATCCATTAAAAGATGTATGTAATTCACATAAGATCTATTAGAAGATGTCCATAATTCACATAAGATCTATCAAAAGATATGAAAATCGTCAACTCATCTAGCAAGTGATTATTGCTTGTCCTTCCTATTAGATCCTTAGTTCTCCTGAAACTCATTTACCTTGCTTCATTAGGAGACCTCTCTCTAAAATTTCAAGGTGTCATTCTTAAAGGCATAGTCCATGCAAACTCCTTTTCTCTTGCTATTGTAGTCTATGTGAACTTGGTTTTGTATGTGGCTCATGTTTGCTTGATAAATATCCGTGTGGATATACTTTAAGAAGTGGTCCAAGTAGACCTTGGCATTAGTATCATCTACTTTAAGGTCTGTATAGATGACCTCACATGTTTAGAATTCCTTATCTTTGTAATGTTAGGAAAAGCATAGTTTTAGTACCTATAAATACCATCCTTTTTTAGCCATTCATGCCATATTCATCATGTCTCTCTCTTTTAGCCATCAGTTATCCCAAGTTTTGGATTCTAAATCCACTTGGAATTATCTAATTCTTGCTCCTTTTTCTGCTCTTATATTTTTTAGAAAGGTAAAGAAAGACCCAATTTTCTTCATGCCACTCTTCACTACTAAGATCCTATTTTTCGTGTATTTATCTTTAATCATTAAGAGATTGTTCCCATACTAGAGGAATTTGCTACCATAATAAAATTTGACATTTCTCCAGATGTTCCTCTTGTTGTCCCATTTTTTAATGATCATTATCTCATGGACATTGTGCTTGCCTTAGGGTTTTCACCCTTGGTAGCTTAGAAGATTATCCTAGCTACAGGTCTAATTTCTTTATAGATAATTCTTGATTTTACCAGTCAGCTTTCACCTAGTAAATTGGAATGGGCAAAATGTGTCCTATTATGCATACTTGGTGACCTATTGGTTGTCCTTTATAAGGATAAGTGTTGTTACTACAAAGTGCTTCAAATTATGACTAGAGTTTGCTTTAGGAATAATCTTTTTTGGGGTCATAGTGGTTAAGACCATTAGAGGATTAAATGTTTTAAAGAAAGGTGACATCAATTCTTAGCTGGATATCCTATGCTCTTATAAGTTTATTTCTTTACTTAGAGAGCCCACTTGGGTTTTCCCTTTAACTTTTGTTTTCTTTAACCTAATTTTTGCCTAGCATGCCCTTGAGGGCTTTCACATTAGTAAGTTTGCCTAACTTTTGCTTAGGTGGTCCTTTTTTGGATTTTCTAACCTAACAGCTTTCTTTTTTTTTTTCTAGGTTTGGTTGTAGGAGAAGCTGAAGCTACTTTTTTTGCCTCCTAAGAAGATCTAGATCAAATCTACCCTAAATCATCATTATGAAAGGAGACTAGAGAGAAACTTTACAACATTGGAGTTGTGGACTTCATGGCTTAGTAGGGTTACTGAGATTCAATGGATGTGTACTTGGTAGAAGATTTCTCACGTTTCTCTATCTTGTCATTCGAGTTGTGTTCCATTAATTGGATTGAGGCATGCAACATTTTATATCCCTTATCCAATTCAATGACATTTTGGTTTGATATAATGAGTTCCTCTTAAACTTTTAGGCTTTCATGGTGGATGCTTGACATAGCATTTTTTGTGCTTGTACCTAGACTTATAGAGATATCGTTTTGTGCTAAAGCATATGCCTAATTATGAACCTAGTAATAAAATTATAGATGATCACTACAACAATTAGATTATTAGTAGATTAAAATATAACATGACACTTATATTAAAGAGAAAGAATAAGGATACATCTTCTACATCTAGAAAGAAAACTTGCATCTAGACTTTTAGAGCTCAATTATTTGTATGATATTTCTCACTAGATGGAAGTTTGCATACTAATGATCAAGGCTAGACATTTCTAACATTAATTGTATTTAAAACTAAATTGATTAATCTTGGTAAATATATTAATTGCCCTTTTGATAATACTATCATTACTAATTAGCCTTGGCAAGTTTTCTTAATTGGATATTTTCTCTTTGATCCCCTAATTTTTACATGAACTGCTATTTTTAGGTTTTCATCTCATCACAGTGTTCTAATTTTTGCTTAAGTTACACTTTTTTAGGGTTTTCAACTTAGCATACTCATTTATTTTTTTAACAAAAATATTTCTTCAATTTGTCCATGTTTATAGGTTTTGAGAACTTATTGTCTTCCAAATATGAGATTTTGACACCTCTATGCTTGAGTACTTTATTCACCATGTATGACCTTCCCAGTTGGGCTTAAATTTTCCTCTAGGCTCTATTAGTAGAAGCTTGGTTTGTTTCAGGACAAGATCATGTTCTCAGATAAAACTGGGCTTAACTTTCTTTTTATAGGCTCTAGTAATCTTCTTTTGGTATAGTTGTATATGGTATAAAGCTTTAAGCCATTTTGCATCAACTAACACCAGTTATTGATATCTAGCCCTTACCTATTCAACTTCTAGCACCTTTTCTTTTAAGACTACTCTAACTAAAGGAACTTCAATTTCTATTGGTACTGCAACTTCCATTCCTACACCAGTTAGTAGGGTGTGGCATTTGTTGAAGTTTTGATAGTTATCCTATAACCCTAAATTGCAAATAGCTATATTTTTGCCTAATCCTTATAGGTAACCATCATTTTTAACATTTTTATTAGTTGCTTCTACTATACCATTAGCTTAAGGCCTATAAGGGGAAGATTTATAGTGCTCAATCCCATACTTTTGTAGGAGCTATTTGGTTTCGCCTTGAAATTGTACTCCATTATCTAAAATCACTTGTTGTGGTAGTTTGTACCTATAGATGATATTTTTTTTCAATAAATTTAGCCACTACCTTATCCCTAACTTATTGAAAGGTTTAGCTTCTACCCACTTTGAAAAGTAATTAATTACCATCACAATGTACCTACGACCCCTTGCTATAGACGACTTTATTTCTCCTATTATGTCAATTCCCCATATAGAAAATGGTATAGAAAAGACAAGCTGGTTAATTTAGTTGGTGGTAAATGACTCAAATTGGCATAGATTTGGCATTATGTCATTTTCTTGATAAAGCTACAACATTCCATCTCTATGGTTAGCCAATGATACCCTAGTCTCATGATATTGCTAGTTTTCTCCCATTCATATATAGACAACACACACCCTCATATACTTCTACTAGTATCTTTTGGGCTTCTATTTTATCTACACACCTGAGTTGGACACCGTTGAAATGCCTTTTGCATAGCATTCCTTAGAAGGAAATTAACTAAGTGGATAATTTTTGTAGTACTTTCTTATCCCTTTCAATTGCAAGTTATGGGTATCCCCTAGTCTCTAAGTATGTTTGAATATCATGGTTCAAAGGCAAGTAATTATTCATCTCTACCTTTATAGTGCTTACTATGTTAGTGTATGTTGGAAATCTTAACTTAGTGAAGTACATTAGCTTAGGCAAGTCCTTTTTAGTGAGATTGGCCATTGACATTAGGGTGGCTAGGGCATTGACTACCTAATTTTATTCCCTTAGAATGTGATAGAAGGTGTACCAATCAAATGCTTTTGACAAGTCCATTACTATTCTAACATACCTGCTTATATTCTTAACTTTGACTTCTTAGTTTCCTTTTGCCTACTATATTACTAACATGGAATCCCCATATATATCAACTATCTTTGCCCCTAGTTGAAACATGATTTCAATACCATAAATGCATGCTTTATATTCTGTGATGTTGTTGGTGGCTAGAAAGTGCAACTTTCTTGCAAAGAATATTTATTCATTTTATAGATTGATAATTAATGCATCAACACCTACTTCTTTTTAATTCACTACCTCATCAAAGAATATTTTCTAGCCTTTTTGGGATATTGCTCCTAAGTATTCATTCAAAAATTTGAACTCTTCCTCTTTGCCCTTACTTGGCTGTTGTGCTAGAAAGTCAACTACTGCTCACCCTTTGATTGTCTTTTTGGTTACATAAGAGATGTCAAATTTTTATACTAATAAGATCCATCTGCCATTTTTCCCACTCGCGATGGTGTAGTTTGTAGATGCCTTAAAAGATCGTGTCTGGTTACTGCCTCCATTTTATATGATTGAAAGTAGTGATGAAGCTTCTTAGAACCCAAATTACTCCTATGCATATCTTTTCTACTTTTGCATACATTTGCTCATATTAGAGTAGCTTTTTGCTTAAGTAGTAGACTACATACTCTATTTTGATTTCATTTATTTGTGCAATAAGGGCCTCTATAGAGGTTTTTTACACTTTAAGGTATAGGATTAAGGTTTTCCCTAGTTTGGGTGGTTTTAAGATTAAAGGTTTAGTTAAGTACTATTTGATGGTTTCAAATGCCTTCTAACAATCACTATTCTATTCACATGGTTGGTCCTTTCATAGCGACTTGAATATGGGTTCACAGACAGATGTAAGCTTGGCTATAAATCTATTGATATACTACAACTTTCCCAAGAATCCTCTTATCTCTTTTTCTATTTGAGGAGCAGGCATTTCTAGGATCACTTTCACTTTATTTGGATCTATCTCGATACTGTTCTTACTGACCATAAATCCTAACAATTTCCCCTACATTATTTTAATGATGCACCTTTTAGAGTTGAGTCTCCAGTTGAATTGATCTAACTGTTTAAAAAACTTTTCTAATACTTCAAAATGTCTTTCATTTTTTATGGATTTTATCATCATGTCATCCACGTAGACTTCTACCTCCTTATACATTATGTCATGGAACAGTTTGGTGGCAATTATTTGGTATGTTGTTCATGCATTCTTCATTCCAAAGGGCATTACTTTGTAGTAATAGGTTCCTCATTTTGTTATAAAGGTCATTTTACACTTGTCTATCACCTTCATTGGGATTTGGTTATACCCTAAGAATCCATCAACAAAAGAATACATGGCTACCATGGCTGTTCTATCTACCAACACATCAATGTGAGATTAAGGGAAGTCATCTTTAGGGCATGCCTTATTTAAGTCTCCGTAATCCACACACATCCTAACCCTTCTATCATTCTTTGGTAAAGGGATGATATTAGCCAACCAAGTAGGGAAGACTATCTCTTTGATGAATTTAGCCTCTAGTAACTTAATAACCTCTTTTTTTAACCTTCTTAGCCTATTCTAGTCTTATCCTTCTACTCTTTTGGTGGACTGGAGTGACATGGTTATAGGTTAGGATGGCATGCTCAACTACCTCTCGATCGATGCTAGGCATGTCTTCGTAATTCGAAGCAAATATTTGTTTTTGTATTTTTCAACAATCTCTCAAATCTTTCTCTTTCCTTGGTAGTAGTATCATGGGTAATTAATATATTTTTAGGATGTTCATTTGTACCAAGATAAAATAGGTTAGTTTTAATATAGCTAATGTCAAAGATGATCATGTAATGATCATTTGAATACATGTTACCATTAGGAAAAACATCACACAAATAAGCAAACTCTTTGTTCATTTTATTAGAAAGACAATTGTTCACCTTAAAAAGGTCAGATAAATACAATTCATCAATAAATAATTCACTATCTAAATTAGGTACATCTTCAGCTACAGTTGGATATATCACTTCAGTGGCTGTAATAGTTTGAAAGATCTCCTTCACCCATTGAACTTGCTTAGATCCCCTGACTCCTATTATATGATGTCTACAATGATCTCAAATCAAGGCTTGTAGCAAACTGACTGTTACTATTGGCTCTGGAGTCCTATCATACTTTGTCTTTTTTTGCTTCACAAAATAATCACTCAAGCTATTCTCTTTCTGCTTTAGGCTACCTTCTAGACTTAGATCATATCCTAACCCTTTAGTATATTTTTAACTTTTAATCTTTAGTGGCTCTGTTATCCCCCTAAAGGTTCTTGCCTAGCCCAGCCCCTAGGAGGAAGTTCATCCTTTTCATGAATTTAGACACTATAGGGTCTATATAATTCTCATATATACCTGCAACATGAAATCCATTGAATGGTTGGTTCGCAACGGCAAGGATAGATATTGTGTGATCAAATTTAGCCTTGACTGTGATTATGCTACCTTCATTAGGGAATTTGATCATTTGGTATAGTGTCAAAAGGACTCCTTCTAGCTTGTGAAACCAAAGTCTTTTAAGTAAAATTGAGAATGTTGTAAGAATGTCAATGATTGTAAACTCAACTTCATTAATAATAGGCCCTACTTGGACCTTAATAGTGAAGGATATTTAGCCTGCCTTCTTGTATGTGTGAGGTAGTTTGGTGAGACTCAAGGTATTGTTACTTACCCATTGTCCTTTAATGGGGGAGATTTATTTGTCATCTTCGTTACTAGTTATCACGACCTGTGGAAGTAATTACCTTTAAAGACAAACATTTTACCTAAGGTTATTTACAACTTTTAGACTTCTGATCTATATAAAGAATAGGTAATAGGCCCTTCTTAGGATAACCAAACCCGATGGTTGAAGATGGGTAGTGAGAGCAACAATAAGAGGCAAAAGACCTAAAAATTTTTTTAACTCGTGTACAATATACTATATCTCTAGTTTATAAGATGTTCAACTATGCTTATTAAAGTGGTCTTATCTATATACATTATATTACCATTTTATGATAATCATACTAGGACATTAATGCAACAACACATTTCCTTATTTAATCAAAGGAGATCTTAATTACATCTTAACCTCCTATCATCAAGTAGCCTTTATAGGTTTTCTTGATTGACCATTTTCTCTTAGTCCCTAATCGTTGCATAGGATGCCTTTTTTAGTTTTCACCCTATTAAGGCACCCATTTTTAGCAAGGTTGCCTTTTTTTAGTTTTCGACCTACAGAGCTCTTTTCTCTTTTTTTTTCTCATTCATTTATCCTTAGCCATAGAACCTTTTTAATCTATCCACATTTATAGGCTCCTTGAACTCATTTCCATCACAATCTGTAAGAATTGTAGCAACCCTTGGTAATATTTACTTAAGGATGAATGGCCCTTTCTAATTTGGCTTGAACTTCCCTCTCAGAGTAGTTAGACCTAGCCTTATCTATTTGAGAACTAACCCTCCTTCTTTCAACTTGTGATTCTTCACCCTTTTGACAAAGGCTTATTCCATTCTTTTTTGATAAATCTAATTGTGATAATTAGCTTTTAATCGCTTATCATCTAACAAGTTTAACTATTGGAACTTTTGTTCTACCCAGGCTATCTTAGGAATTTTTACCTCTATTGCCACTCTTAATGACTAGACTTCGATCTTTATTAGAAGTACCACATCTGCCCCATACACTAAAGAGGACAAAGTAGCACCTGTTGAAGTTCAAGTCATAGTTTTATATCCCCAAAGAGTAAAGGGAAGTTTATCAGCCCAATCTCTATAAGTTATAATTGTCATAGTCAAGATCTTCTTAACATTCTTGTTCACCACTTCTATTACTTCATTGGCTTGTGGTCTATAAGGAGAGGATTTATGGTGCTCTATCTTATACTTTTATAGCAATGCCTTTGTCTCAGCCTGAAATTTGACAATGTTGTCTTAGACTATGTGATGTGGAACCCTATATTTGCAAATTAAATTCTTTTCTATGAACTTGGCCATCTCTCTTGCCCTAACTTCTTGAAGGATTCTACTTCAACCCATTTTAAGAAATAGTCGATGGCTACCATAATAAAACGTTGCCCATTCGAGGTTGTTAGATGTATCTCTCTAATTATGTCTATCCCCTATGTAACAAATGGCCAAAGGGATAATAAACTATGATGGTCTGACACTAGCACATGTCT
>CANXYI010823712.1:0-14677 GCA_948208565.1 Hura crepitans | reverse complement strand
TTTGTTCTAATACATGGATAAATGTTTTATTTGTGATTGATTTGACATATTTTAGAGTTTATTCATGATTTGATATGATCGTTTCCTTACTTTAACATTTCCTATATTGGAGGTCAATTATTTGTTTTTTTTCTTTATAATTGCCTTTATTTTTTGTTAGAATATATTATAGGTAGTTTTTATGTAATTATTATTTTTTCGGTTAGAATGTATTATATGTAATTTCCATATAATCCTTATTTTTGGTTAGAATGTAATTGAGGCAATTGCCACGTCTCTTTTATTTTTCTCTATGTATTTTCCTTGAATGTCGTGATATGTAGAAAAATTGTTTGCTCATCAAAGGAAACTAACCAAATCAATTTCTATTTAATTAGATTAGTGTTTTATAAGAAAAAGTTGGTTGCTTTCTAGTTTCTTTAAACAAAGATCACAACAATATAAAAAATGTATCTTATAACAATAACATATAGGAACCAAAATTCTCGAATTAAGCAATAACTTGATTTAGTGTATGCATATTTATAGTTTTTTTTTCATTTTTGTATCTTTCATGCCATATGTGCTTAAGTACATTTATTTAGTTTAAGAATATGTTTGAAAAAAAGGATAAATTATTAATTTAATCTTAATTCTATATTAACTTGAGATATAAATAAGAGTAAAGTTCCAAATCATTCTTTAATGTGACACTACAACGTACTTTCTAACTAATATTGGTTACCTACCTTGTGGTGCCTAACTTATATTTTCAATTGATCATTAGAAATAGTTACATGATTCCTTGGAATGCTTTATCATCTTTTGAGTTTTAAGAGGTGTAAACCAAGTCGAGTCTTTAACCATTTCAAGTTAACCGATTACGAAAAAAGGGAGAGAACACTACAAAAAAAGTATTAATCTTTTTTTCCTCATTTTTTTCAAGTTATAGACTCTAAAAGACACTAAGAATATAGTAAATCAACTAGATAAAATTATTCCATTATCAATCTAGTAATTTTTACTTGTTAATTTTTCAATTTTATTATTTAATTGAGAAAATTTGGGCAGTTGCCATGAATTTTGTACAAGATTAAAGAAGAAAGAGATGAAGAGGTTAGGAGAAAAGCCAAAGGGAAGCCTATCATTCATGCTTGAAAATGCATCCAATTCATTCTAATCACTGCAAAATCAATGTACGCATAATCAATTTCCAATTTCCCTTAAGTTTTATAAATGAATTGTTAGAGTTAGATTTTTATGAAGAAATTGGATGTTTGAATTGATTTTTTATATTAATTTAGTGTTTTTTTATGTAATTGATTGAGTTAGAATGTGTTGCAATTTATGTATGTTACGTATAAAGTGCTTTGAGTACAATTTGGCATGTTTTGCCATTAAAAATTATTGAAAAATCTATAGAAATTGAGAGAGAAAAATCAAATTTGATTCATTAGTTTTGAAGGCCTCACACTTATGACCCTAACCCTTTAAAGATGATGTAAAGTGTCTAATAAAAAGGGCCTCATAGATGTGACACTTGTTGACTCACAATCGTAACCTTTAATCAAGGTACTATTAAAAAGATGCCACGTGGCTATGACCCAAGGGACCTACAGTCATAAACCCCTCTAGATCAATTAATATAAATGGAATTATTTTATGATTATTATAATTTTGATATGAACTTTTAACTTGAATTAAACTAATGAATTTTTACACTAGTTATGGCATAAATGACATTAATTCATGACATAAAAATGCATAAGGATCTTCCATGAAACATGCATAGAGCCTAATAAGTTATTTTACCAATATTATAAGAGTATGCATATGAACTTATTAATGAGATTACTATTTTTTCAAATGAGTTTATTTGAATGTGATGAGTTAACATGGCATAACTTGAATTCACATTTTAAAGATTCAAAATCACATGCGTTAACATGAGGTGATATAAGGTGACATGTATAAGATATGTGATGATGCAAATATGATATATTGTTATACAATGATCCATATGATGTTATGATTACCATAATTCATATATAGTGATGTAAATTAGATGATATGACATGAGTTTGATAAATATCACATGATAAATGCACCATATTAATGGCATGATGCATATATGTAATGTGTTTTCAAAGAATGTTATGATTACGATGCTATGAACATGACATTATAAACATATAAATTACATGATAAGGAGTAAATCTCCAAGTGAAATATGAATATGAATTGAAATGCCCATGTATACTTAGACTAGTAAAATAATGTTTAGATAAGTTGGCATGCCAATAAGGTTGAATTAGTAGTGTTGCATCACAGTTATGTATTTTTTACGAGTACAGATGTGTAAACCCTATTAGGTATAATACAATCATTAAGCTCTATTAAGCACCATATCATTAGAGTGGATACAGCCAAATAAACTCTATTGATTACTATACATTATTTATATCATTATTATAGGTACAGCTGTATAAACTCTATTGGGTACTATATATTATTTAAGCTCAGTCAAGTACTTTTGTTACTCATGTAGAGGGATAAGGTGGCTTGATAGAGTTAACACCTAGTTCTACACTAAAAACCCACTAATACTTTGCCAAGAAATGGTTTGGAATCAATATCTTATTTATGCCTTTAAAATATGCCTATTTTATATTCCAATGTTTATTAGTTCCTATTTCATACGAGCATGCATTAATCTAAAACATCCATATCACCTTGACATGCAATTAAATAAATTACATTAATAGAATTACATAATTGGAAGAAAAAAATATAAATAAAATATACATCTATAAATTGGGCCATTCATTAATTAACTATCACCTAATAATTACTTGTAATTCCATTAGAATTAGAAGTAACTACCCAACTCCCATCTCTAAAAGATTAGCCTTTCTTAAAATTCATTTTCATGATGACTTTTATTAAGGAAAAATTAAAAGCCATTATATTAAGAAAATAGCAATTAATTATTTAAAAGAATCTTTGATACGAGTTAATTTTAGCATGTAAAATAGTTTTATTAATTTACCTAACACAAATAAAAAGTCCTTAAAATAAATACAATCATTAATAACACAAACATAAAATAGGAGTGAATAAATGCATATGGTATGAAATGGTCTTGGCTCCTTTGTTAGGTGGTTTGCATGGACTATATGATCATCTTTCATAGGTCCGTGCGGACCTTTATATCCACAACTATGACGAAATTTATCACAACTCAATAGAATGATTAGAATAACTGTAAATGGTCCATGCAAACATTATAACCAATCAAAATCAGATAATAACACATAAATATTCATAGATTAAATAAAATGTGCATCTTTAAATCATTTACATTCTTATTATCTATAAGCTCAAAATAACTAATCATTGTACATCTGTGTAGACCATAACTTCTAATGAAAAGAGGTCAACATGAACTTATCTAAAAATTAGAAATCTCATTATGATTTTTACTATTTTAGAAAATGTTTAAACGCATAAAAAACCATGTAGAATAGTAACTTACTCCTATAATTGACATAGAGATTACAATGAACCACCTCACATATTCAATTACTCATCGGAGATCTTTGGTTAAGTATGAACACAATAATGAAAGGGCTTCAGGCTTAACTTATAATGAAACTCCAGGTAATAAGCCCATTAGTTAAGGTTTAAAAAGGAATTATTATTTTAGTATAGGTTAGAATTGGTAGAGTTGTTTCCACAGTAAAGTTTCTTTAGAATAATTTTTCCTAATGAGAATGGCTCATTAAAAGCATATTTATAGGATTTTGATAGAGAGATTCCCATTCAACAATAGGAATTCTCATTGGAATAAAAAGTATAGTTTAAATAGGAATTCAAGGATTTCGAAAGCTTTTTGAATATAGGTCTATGTGGACCATGGGCCACAAATGAGGTTTATATAGAACATAGGCTAGGAAGTCCATGTGGACTATGGCAATGGGTTTGATTCCTACGGGGTTTAAACTTTTAAAGTTGGTGCAAATGTTAGGCTACAAAGTAAGAGTAAACTGGGGTTTAGGCTTTATATAACTTTTGGGCTTATCTTTAGCTATCATTATAGGCCCAAATCTATGATGCTTACACCTATTATCTAGTCTATAAGTTAGTCTTAGAATATAATGGGCTATGGAAACTCTATATTATTGATAGTTACAATAATGATGGCTATACATGTGATTATAATGAACCATATGAATAATGCTTTGCTTTTTTTTTTTGGTCTTTGCATGTAGGTTGAAATGAAACTTTGATTACTCATATGTAAAGAAACTAAAGATGTAAGTATAGTTAAGTTTACTCTTTTGTGAATTCCATGATTGTGAAAAATTTTGATACACATAGAAATTGAATAAGAATTATTGTTTGATTTTGATGAGTGGTTTGTTTGGCTTCCATAGACATATGCACAGTGGAAATTAAATAACCATGAAACCCAAACAAGGTTTGAATATTGAATGTTTTGAAAACAAAATGATTAATAGAAAACTGGTAGAATAATTTTACCATTATTCTTGACAGATAGCATTTTTCTTCTTTTCCACCTCATCAGGTTGTCGCATACCACAATGATCCTCACATGAACACCTCTAAGGTATCCATACAAGAATATTGAGATGAGAGGAAACTAAAAATCCTAGAGACTAGCAAGGATAAATGGTTTTGAGAAATAAGAAGAAAAAAATTAGCTCTGCGGTTAAGAAGGACTACACATAAATCAAGAATCTTAGGGATTTGATGGCTATTTTTAAGGTTTATTTATATCCTCTCGATTACCTTAGGTCTAATTTTTATATCATAAAATTTGTCTTAAATTTGGTTTAATAAAGCCCATAAACTGGGCCTCCTACAATACCTTGTGCAAAGGCCCAATGAATAGGCCTCTTTGTATGGTTTTGGCTCTATATTGGCAGCCACTTGAGGCATTATTAGGTTCTAATTTTAATTAGCTCTAAACCTTATTTAAGGGCTTTTTAATGATTAGAAATCTAGCAAAAGCTTATATTAAAATAAAAACCCTAATTAGGCTTTCAAGGCCCTAATATATATAACCTTAGTTTTGGGTTAGAACATTTAATTGGACTTCAAGCCCAATTTTATTCTTCTTTCTAATTTCTCTATTATTCAATGAAATCTCATTTCATTAAATATTTAATAAATTAAAACTCATCTTAAATTCTTTACATGTGTGATGCTATGGGCTTTTAAGGCATGTTACCAATACACGACGAATTAGAATCCTACTTTAACTAGGAATCTTATTATTTAATCTCATTAAATCATAATTAATTCACTATTAATAATTCATATATGTAAAATTCACTAGAGGTATCTAGCTATGCATCATGACTACCTAAGAGTTGGAAAGTCAAGTGGTTTGACTTAACCTTTCCATATATAGTTACCATGCCATAAACTCCTTTCACTATTTTTTTTATCTCATCTAGGTTTAAGTATAGACTTATGTTAACTTAATATTTAATTAAGTATGTCTAATCAAGCCTTGAATATTTTAGCTATAATAATTTTATCTTTATTACTAAAATGTCCCTGTGAAACTCATTCACACTTGTAATTTACTTTAGCTAAAGTTTTCCAAATAAAGATAACATATTAGAACTATGAGATAAACTCCCCACTTTCATCTAGAGTGGTGAATCCTTTTTTGATCACTATCTTATCTTCAAGTGTCTTATGACATTATCTCCTTGCTATGTATACTTCTAGTTTGAAGTAAAAGCACTAGAGTCAAAGTATATCACTATAATGGCCGTAAGTCAAGGTTTCATGAATACCACCTCTAAGACTCAAAAAGTGTGCCCAGAGTGCTAGGTCGCCTTCACAAGGCCTAAGGTGGGGCATATTGTCATGAAACTTTTAGGGGCTTGAAAATGACTTAATTTAAAGATTTAGTAGAACTAATAAATTATTTTATGCCGTAGGCTCAGATGGATTCGAGCTGGGAATGACCTGGGATGTGCCCGGATAGACTTGAAAATACCATACTCTAAAGGTAAAAAATTCCTCTGAGTCCATTGGTGAAAGAATTTTTAAATTCTAAGGTCGTTTGCAAATTTTTCAAAATTTTAGGTTTTGTATATAAACCAAGGCAATTAGTTAACTATCCTATCGATGGAATTGGATTGTGAAATTTTATGAACCTCTAAATAGGCCTAATT
Organism: Hura crepitans; assembly: GCA_948208565.1. NCBI lineage: Eukaryota > Viridiplantae > Streptophyta > Magnoliopsida > Malpighiales > Euphorbiaceae > Hura > Hura crepitans. The sequence continues at coordinate 8,483 of CANXYI010823712.1, read as the reverse complement.
AAGGATTTTTAAAATAAATGTGATGATTTTTGGAGGACCGAGTGAATTTTTAAAATTTCTCAAATTTTATGTCGAAATCGAGCATTTTTTAGGTGTTCAGGTGACACGTCACCACGCCAACCACCTCAACCACTATAAATACTTCTTTATGCCACCTAGATGTCCACTTGGCATGAACACTTCACCCACCTCCACTTTCTCATTTTCTTCTTCCTCCCTTTCCCGACGCCATCTCTTCTCTTCTTTCTCCATTTCTATGGCTTTCCAAGACTAAATCATCCTCTAATTACCACCAAAAAATCCCTTAAGTTAAGTAGTAAATAGTCTTTAAAGGGTTTAAAGGCCTTATATATTCATAAAATCCAAGAAAATTCAAGGAGTCCTCAAGTGTACATAAAGGGAGCTTGGAAACCAACTTTGTATGTGTAAGTGTTTCCTCCTTTTTTATTTTATTTCTTAGGGCATTTATTCATTCTAAGGAGGTCTATGCCTTTAGATTTTGGTTTGAAGGCTTAAGGAGTTTTTGATGATTTTTCTAAGGGATCGCCGTGTGTATGTAAGCCAAAGGGGAGGAGGAGTGCAACAAGGCAATTCACAAGCTTGAAGTGTAGAAAAGGCCTTGCTTGTTAGAAAGGTATGTAGGTCTAATGCATTTAAGGTATGCTTTGTAAAATTCATGTGTGATTTGGAATGTAAACTTATATGGAACTTGTAGTTAGGATGGCTAGTGTATGTATAATAGTGTGTTATACTTATATTAAGGTAAATTCTATGCTATATGTATGAATTGTGTAATGATTTAGTGGAATAAATATGGGGTAGGTCATGGCCTCACTTTGGAAGAGAGGTGTGGGTGTGTGTATGGTAGGTGTATGGTGTGTTTTAGGTGGAAATGTGATGGTTTTAGTGTGGTGGATATGGAAATGTATGAATTATATATGTGAATGGTAAAAAAGGGAAGCTTTGATGGTGTCACTTTAAGTGGCCGATAGGTTCCTTAGGGTGCCTTGAGTTGTAAGGCATGTGTATGCCATGAGAGCATAGGGTATTATATAGGAAATGACATGTTAATGGTGGTATGATATGTGTATATGGTGAGTTTGATGGAAAAAGGCATGTAAGCCTAGTTTCATGGTGTGGCCAAGGCATTTACAAGGCATGTCAAAGATTGGTTTGTATGTTAGTTACTGTGTGTGTGTGTGTGTGTGTGTGTGTGTGTATGCTCAAATGATGCTAACATAGGTGTATGTGTGATTGAATATGGATAAAAGCATGCATATAGCCATTAATCACCTTTGGTCGAGAGGTATGTGAGGTAAGTTAAGTAAGATATACAAATTGTGGCATGGCATATTATGCATGAAATGAGTAATGTGAGACGGGCATGAAATAAGTCAAAATGTATATGTAATAATGGCATGAAGTATGTAATAACATATATGGAAATATGGCTTAAGAAATGGTAAGTTAGTATGGAAAGTGTTACATAAAAATTGGCACCTAAAAGGATTTGGAAATGGACTTAGAAAACTTAGGTAAAAATGACCTAATATTTGCTTAATTGGAATGGTATTTGAACCATATGTGTATGAAATTTTGAGATGGCCATTAGAGCCAATTTTAATGGCTTTTTGAGATTGATAATATGGCATGATAATTGGCCTTTAATGGCAAGTGAATTAGCATGAAAAAATGCCTAGTGAGTTGAGGTTATGGACCTATAATTGTGTATGTAAAACATAAAAATGACCTATAACTATCTTGGAAAAATGTTTTATGGTTTTAGGCATTGAAATTGCTTTAAACTTGGACATAATTGGATTTAAAATAATGGCTTAGACTATACTTAATGTGAACTTAATTATGCCTAAGAAAGTGACCTATAATGCCTTAGAAAATTTAACCACAACTGTCCAGTAGGACCAAAAATGACTTGTAACTATCTAGGTCAAATTTTGACTGTTAAAATAAATTCACAACTATCTATTTTTCACTTTTAAATATTATAATATGATGATCAATAAATAAATGGACATAAAATAAGGTCAGATAGCCTATTAGTTAAACACCCACTTGACCGATTAACTTAGGAATTACTAGTTACTAGATAATTATTGATGATTTTCTAGATATTAGGAGGTCTACTGATTGATCCTTGCTATCCTTTGGAAGTTTTCAAGTTGATTATTATTTGGATATTGGGAGGTCTACAGACTGATCCTTGCTATCTACTGAAGTTTTTTGCTATGATTTTTAGATATTGGGTGGTCTACGGACTGATCCTTGCTATCCATAATGTGATTGGTAGTTGATTTGTTTGAGATATTTAGAGGTCTATGGACTAATCCCTAACATCTCATGTTGGTATAAAGAGGTTCAAGTAAACTGATCTCTGCTATCAGACTAGGGTGATACAGCAGTCAGGGTCTAGAATATAGGCCACTACACAACTTTTCAGTTCCCTCTTGGTCCAATGTCTTTAAGTGTAGTCTATCTAGTCAGGCCTATCAAAATTTAAATTGAATTAATTTACATACCTATATAATGACAATTCACTGAATAACTAAATTAATAGAAATCATCATAGTGGCAAAATTGTCATTAAATGAAATTGAGACTGATTAATTGGAATTAGTGCCTTGCATGAAGTTAATCTTTGCATTACATCTATAGCCTATTATTTCATCTGAGTGCCTGTATATAACATATTTTTAATGTATTAGATTCACCATTGAGTTTTATACTTAGTGTACCAATGTTTTGGTATGCAAGTTGCAAAAGTGAGCAGTCTAGCCTTAAAGATCATGCACTGTAGCAGCACAGACTATGAAGGGCACATAGAAGTGTCTTTTCTTGTTTTGTTAGTTAACACTTACGTGAACACTATAGGTTATGTGTTTAGCATGCTTAAAGTTTGCTTATGTCTATATATATAAAAAGGATATGTGAGATGTATATAAACAATTGTTTATTTGAATGGCTTGCCTTTATGGTTTTTGATGACTGTAGGCCTGAGGCCCTGTGTGATTGTGAAATATTATTGATGTGTGATGAGATTACTGAGGGGACTAGAAGGGTCCAGGAGAAAGTGTTTGGTTGATGAATATATTATAGAAGTGCTTTTATAGATGAAAAAAAAATTGGAATGTCACTCGAGTAGCCGTTGTGCTACCTAATTTTCTATAGCATAAGGAGTGTCCGTTAACTAGGTTTTTTAGGTTTGTTATACCTCATATAAAATGTTTAAGTGATAGACTGAAAAGTTAAGCCATATTTGATAAAGTTTTAAAATAGTCTATAAGTGTTAAAGAGTTCAGACCTAGAGCAATTTAAGGATGGGTGACCTAGTAGGAGGTGCATCATCTGTCGAAATTCGAAGGGAATTTGGTAGAGGTGTCACAATCACTCAATACTTAAGATAGTGGTCCCAAGTTAAGGATACTTACACTACTATGATGACATGCTTTCACTGATATAGATTAACTATCCATGTGAAGATTTCATATAGGGTCTCCAATGAACTTATTTCCCAAGCAAACATCCACATGTTAACTCCAAACATCGACATGCTTATAGTTTATGAAAACCACTACTTGACCTAGTCAAGAAGTGCAATATATACTAGTCTATCCATATTATCAATGTAGCTTTTTTTTTAATACCATTACTAGGATTAATTTAAGTATTACCATTTTTATATGCAATAAGAATCTCACATCATGAGCACTTCATGATTTCCTCTACATTATGATTATATACAAGGGACTTACATGGTATAAGACTTAGCAAATAATTATAAATACTAAAAAAGCACTAAGTAATAAAGAAAATGCTTTTTTCCATTAATAAATAAAGTTTTAATGTGCATATCATACATGTACTATAGGGTATATAACTAATAGTTTGTAACATATATATTTACACATGAGACATGTTTAATTTGTGAAGATGACACAAGTAGGGTCATGTGAAATTGTATATACACCACTAAGCTTTATTGCTTAGTTTCGTGTCCCTCCATTACAAGGTCGGCCAACCTAAAATGATAGAGACTCAACTCAAATCTCTATCCTCAAATCTCGAAAGATGAGGTGGAGATTTAAGGAATCTTAAGCCATTTCTAATAAATCACCTAAAAAGTGCAAGTTGAGTACCACAAGGTAATAGTCGCCGCCTAACCAAAGTTAGGAAATTCCTTGTAGGGCCAAACTAGAGAATGGTTTAGAACCCTATTCTTATTTATACCTTAAGTTAATATATAATTTTAGATTAAATTTATAATTTTATCCTTTTCCTCAGGTAGATTGTGAAATTAAAAATTAAGCACTTAGTCACGTAGAAATATAATAAAAAAAGCATATTAACAAACCTAAAAAAGTTTATATGAAATTAAAAGAGAACATGCAATAAATCAAGTCATTGATTATTTTTTAGAACTTTGTTTTTCACAATCCAATTTTTAAAAATAAGTTTTACTATTGTAACTTTAATTAAAGAAAAATCAAAAACTCATTTTATTATAAAACACCAATTGATTGAATAGAAACCAATTTGATTATTTTTTATAACGTGTAAAAATATTTTTTACAACATTCATGGAAAATATAGAAAAATATTTCAGAAGGAAATAAAATTATATAGTAATTACCTAAAATACAATCTACAAACAAATAAAGCTATAAGGAAATTACCTAAAATACATTCTAACCCAAAAAATAGAAATTACATTGAAATTGCCTATGATACATTCTAACCAATAATAATAATAAAAGTGATAAAGAAAAGGATGAGAAATAAATAAAGATCCATCCATAATAAATATTGGGGTAAAGAGAATCTAAACAGATTAGGTGGTAGCTCTAAAAGAAAACTCAAATAACTCACAACCATAACATTAATCCATATATTAGTACGAATAAAATCGTAATAATGGAATTGAAATTATAAAGGAATTAAACAATATAAAGGATATAAAATAAATGATAATTAAATAAATCAGAAACATGATGTAGATTGAATCATCCTATTCAATTGGTAAATTGATGATGGAATAAGTGAATAAAATTAACTTATTGGAATTAATTAACAATATACAAAATAAAATGAATATAACATCAAAAACAAACAAGTAGTAAATTACCTTATCTAACTAGTAGATGGGCAATAAGAAAATAAAAATAAGACTACCGTGCTTAACTAGTGGATGGATAATTAAGAAAAAGAAAGAGAAAAAAAAAAAAAAAGAAAACCAGTTGACCCACCATGTATAATAAAATGGAAAAGAACTTTGAAAATCTCTTAAAAATTGGCAATTTTGGTGTTTTTAAAAAGTGTTTTTTGTGTTTATGAGTGAACACTTATCCAAAAAAGCCAATCCCCATGACTCTTGTAAAGCTTCAAATTTATACTCAAAGTCTGTGCCATGAAATGATTGTTTCAAAGAAGTAAAAAGGGCATTTCAATGTAAAAATGACCATTTTGTGTAGGCAAATGGCTAGATAGGTAAGCCTTAAATTTTGATCCAGATTAGAAAACCTAAAATGGCCATTTTAGCTTGAGGAAAGTTGAAATGGCTATTTTAGGAACACTTAAAATGGCCATTTTGAGACCTAAAATAGCCATCAAAACAGCACCATTTCACACAAAATGATAGAATTTTATAAAAAAAAAACCCTTCTAAATCTCTTGAAATTTTTTTAAAAAAACTTCTTTTAAATAATTCTAAATTTAATAAAAAAATCCCTTTTAAATCATTTCTAAAACCCTTTCTTAATATCAATGTCTCTATACTAGGGTGCTACAAACCCCATTTTTATGGAATTTGGGTTACACTGTGAGCTTATAGGGCCAAGTTGTAGTCCAAATCCAAAACTTAACAACTATTTTAAAACCAAGGTGTTTTACAATTGCCCCTACTTTTTGATATGTGTTGTGAGATGCCAAAGAGAACTTCAAATCAGATATTAAGGTTCCCACTTATAAAAATCCTCCTTCCTTCATTACTAGGCAAATCGAACTTAAAAGCCATAGGACTCTATGTCTACACTTAGTGCATTGATTTTCCATATATAGGTTGAAGATTATTGGCATTAATAAAAGAGGTAATTATAAGTGGGGTCCGCAGCTGATTTTGAAGCATGTTTTTGTTGAAAGCATATGTATGACTTTTTGAACAAATTCATTTATTTCTCTTCCATTCCATTAGATTTTAAGAGAAAGGATGTATTGATTTATTTATGGCTTAAATTTTTTTAGTTGTAAATAGCCTTTATTATGGATTGGTTTTCAAAGACAATGCTATAATGTTTACTTTATGGTTCTAAGACACGAATGATTATTGTGGATATGATATGTGAGTGGGATATGCATGAACATAAGTGTAAATTTTTATGATGATAATTTATGAATAGGTGATTTATATATGTGCATAGATAGATCAGTGCCTTGGGCACACAATGTCATACTCTCCTATTTTGGGGGGTAACGTATCATATTTTTTTAGTACTAAAGCCTCATTTAAGCGATTTTAGATCTAGGGTTATGTGTCTATTGCATGTGTAATTACATTTATATGACATGTGTGCATATTATACATCTAATCATCAAAAGTTGTGATCCACTAATACAAGATTGCTCTCTATCTAGTATGTTATAGCTGACGATTCAAAATATGCCATGGATGAGAAAGAGAAAAGCCATGAACTTAGAAGCAATGATAGCCTTGAACAGCCTGTTGCCTTGAATCTAGCTGCTATTGGTCAACCTACATAGGACCAAAAAGCAATACTACCAACCTTGGTTGAATTGTTAAGGCAAACTACGGGCACAATGCCATAACCACTGCCTCCATCACCACAGTTTGCAAAAAGTCTCCAATTGAGAGGTTTAAGAAATTTAGAGCCAAGAAGTTCAAAGGGCTGAAGATAGAGGATTCAACTATAGCAAAGTACTTGCCAAATTAGATTAAAAGAATATTTGAGCAAATGGAGTACACAGCTAAAGAGAGTTTGATTTTTGCCAAGTCTCCTTTTTAGTAAGAGACTTATAATTGGTGGACTACCATGATGAGAGGGAAACCAGCTGAGGCTATCACTTCAGAGTTTTTTTAAGTGTAGTTTAAGAAGAGCTATATAAGTGATACAGGGAATTCCACCAGCTCAAATAGAGATATATATCTATATTTGAGCTTAAAAAGGAATTCAAAGGCCCTTGAAGTATGTTAAAGACATATTCCCTAATGAAGCTACCAGATGCAAGAAGTTTTAGGATAGACTTAATAATAATATCAAAGTCCATATAGCAACTAATAGGATTAAAGATTTCTTTGAATTGGTGTCGTAACTTTGGAAATTGAAGAGATAAATGAGATAAGCTAGAATAGAAGAAATAGAGATCAGAATAAGAGGGCTCAAAGATAGAACTATGTGTCCTTTGTTGCCAACAAGAAACATATGGGATCTTTTGCTCGGGGTTAGACATAAAAAGTGGGTAAAAAATTAAGCTACAAGAATAGACCAACTACTAAAGGAGATCACAGGATAATATCTATAGCTAGCATCTAAGGTCAACTATTAAAAGTGTACCTATATAGTTATGAGCACTGTGGCAAGTCGCATGGTGGTGTTTGTTAGAATTAGGCTGGAGTGTGTTTTAGATATTAGCCATAGACCACCAACTTAGAGACTGCTTTAAGAGAAAAATAGAAGGCGAGCAACAAACATAGGGTACCATAGCCATTGCACCTATAGGTAGAAGACCTAAAAGGCAAGACACCATATGAGTACCTTAAAGAGCTACTTCTGAGACATTCAAAGGCTAGAGGCATGAGCCTTAACTTATACATATGCCATGTAAGCTAAAGAAGAAAATGATTCCCTTGATGTGATAGTTGGTAAATTCTCCCTCTTTAACACTTTTATTTATGCATTGGTAGACCTAAGATCAATCCATTCATACATATGCACAATCCCATCACATAAATGGGGGTCAGAAACAAAAGAACTTGAACATGACATACAAGTAACTAATATTTTGGTGCATAATGTGATTGTGGACAAGTTTTATCGGGATTGCCCTCTGAAACACTAAGAGCATGAGTTCTAAGCTAATCTTATTGAGCTGCCATTTAATGAGTTTAATGTGCTTTAAAGAATGGATTGGCTATATAAGAATCAAGTTGTGTTAGATTGCATGCTTAAAAGGATTACTATTAAGACCTCTAATGATAAGGAGGTAATAATTATAGGTAGAAGGTTAAATTTCCTTTCCAAAGTTATCTTACTATAGTAGCAAAGAAGTTGGCCATAAAGGGTGTCGAGCTTATTTAGCTTATGCAAGAGACACCAAAAAGGTTGAACCCAATATTTAGGATATACCTATAGTGAATGAGTTCTAATATGTCTTTCTTAAACAGCTACCTAGGTTGCTACCTAAGTGAGAAGTTTAGTTTCCTATTGATGTGCTACCTAGTGTTGCACTAGTGT
>CANXYI010823586.1:0-15991 GCA_948208565.1 Hura crepitans | reverse complement strand
TAATAAATTATGAGACCTCCCTGCCATGTGTACATTTCAAATCTTCTTTCTCTAGATAACCCACCTTCTTCCTGTGAGTCTAGGATAAGAAAGTATAAGAAGCACCTCTGCTAGGCCTTTCTTCTTCATGAAAAAACTTTATTGAAAAGCAAACCCAATGGAGATGTAGAGATCTCATTTGCCAAAGATAGAAGAACCAATCTACTTTACTACCACTATTAATGATGATCATAAATGGTTTAAGGAGATTCAATTGAGTCCTGGTGAAGAGCGAGAGCTGTAGATTCACACACATTATGATCATAAAATGAGATCAAAGACCAAAGGATGTGGATTGCCAATGCTAAGCTTGTCTTTCTTATAATTCATATGAGGAAGAAAGCTGATCGAGGAGTAGGATAAAGAAGACTTCAAAGTATGGGTTTAAAAAAAGATATAAAGTTGGTGACCCCTTGATGTGAGCTGAGGGGCTAATTTTCTTATTATGTTATGTTCTCTACCCCCTAAAAAAAGGATAAGAAACTTTATTATCCCCCTGTGTCCAAAGATTCACCATTCTTTCCTTCTTCTCAAGATTTATCACTCTCTCCATACTACGTCACTAGAAAGAATCCTTAGCTTGAAGAAAAAAAGAAGTATCTTCATACACTAAGGAAAGTGAAGGTAACTCACCTATCTATATCTTATAAGCATCTAAACCTTCATGATTCCCATCGGCGTTTAGTATCATGTTACACATATCCTTCTCCCTCGTTACTCTATATCGTATTCTACTCTATTAATTAATAGCCCCTATATATAATATAAAAATAAATAAAAATTTCCTATCCTATAATAATAGTAATAAGGTCAAGGACGTTAGCAAGAACATCTTCAAACCAATTTTCCTTATCATTCCAATACTTTATTTTCCATGATAGTGAGGCACCAGGTATAGTTAGTAAGGAAAATACTCCAAGGTAAATGAGCAAGTTCAAGCTCTATCGCAAGCAAGGTTTGGATACATATTATTTAGTAAAGTGTAACAACCACTTCCTCAATTAGAGTTTGAGAATGGAGTTGGTTGGTTTAGTCAAAAGCTTGTTATAGTAAAGGGAAAAGACAAGTATCAAGTGGGAAAGCCTGTGGGTTCTCTTTATTCCTTCGGTCATGGATGTGTCCTCATTAACTAGCTTGCCATCCTATAGACTAGATGTGATTATGGAAATGGTTACTACTTCGAGTGATGTGAAATTGAATACAGATAATTTACATATCTCTTTTGACTCCTACTCTTATAAAGAGATGGAGAAAGGTGAGATAAGAGGTTAGGATTTTAAACCTTTCTCCTTTGTAATCAATCCAATATGATGACTAAGGAATACAACCATATTGCCATAGCTTTAGTCGTATCTTAGCTCTCACCCTTTTTGTACTTTCTCATGTTTATAGAAGCATCCATGATCTTGTGACCAAAAACCTTTTTTGACCTTCTTATCCTCTCTAAATCTTAGAGTTTTGGCTTTATGAGTATTTATAAGATTTCAATTCTGCTCTAGTTTCCCTTAGCAAACCTTCTTGCTATAGTGACCATTGGGTCACTGTTAGCTGAAAAAAAAATCTTTCCAATCTTGGCTCTCTTTCTTCTATTCCTTCTCCTTTGACAGACTAATTGACTTGCTTTATCCCTTCAAGGATAGGCATAAAGCCTTCCTCATATGTATAGAGAAAAAAAAAGTGCCTTATCTTCTACCAACCCTTTTCAAGTACAGTTATGAACTTTATTTAGCTAACATGCTCGTAAGATAGTTGGTCTCTCTCCTCGATTGTTACCGACTTATACCTAGATTATCCCTCTCTTCCCTTTCACTAGAGGGGATCTATCTCAATCCCAAGCTATATGAAGTATAACTACCTTCGTACTTTTGTTTGAGTTATTTCATCTCTATTCTCCTATACCTGTATCATCTAAGGATCAGCCTTGTCCACCTCTTAAAGGTAGACTAGGGTTGAATTTTGAATGAGGTGGAAAGTAAAGGATATTTAAACATTCTATCTTTCAGAGGTTCATGACTGGCTGATAGAGGTCTTTTCAAAGTTACCAATGGATCTTTGCAAGAGTGGAAATTAGCTTAGTTTTTAGTCTATATCAAGTGCATTAAATGCCTCACAATCAGAATCAAAGAAGACATTAGACAAGAGTTCAAAGGCCAATCAATCTTATGAAAGAGTTCTCCTAATAGGAATTTAAATCGACCCTTTATCGATGTAAGAAGATTATATTCTAAGTAATATGGTACTTTATTTCCTTAGTTAAGATGATCGGGGACAGGTCCCCCACTTTAAAGTACTCTTCTTTTATTTTGATAATATTAAAGCCATTCCCTTTAGCAGAGTGCCTGCTTTTGGTTGAAAATGTCCTCTTTCTTCGACCAACTAACCCATCGGTCATAATAAAGTATGATAAGAATAGGTCCCCTAAGAGTTGTTTTAGATTAAGAAGTTCGTTTTGCTTTCAGTAAAGTAGTCTACACCGCTAACAAAGACAAGCAATACTAGGTCGTCAAGGAAGAGGTCAGCTCCCTAACTTCAGAAGTGGTAACAAAACAACTTTTCTAAATCATCATTTTAAAATGCAAAGTGCAGTAAATAGAGTTCTAGATGCAGGAGAGGGAAAGGTAGAAAGATCTCAGTCAAATTGACATAAGTGTGATTAAAGTGATTGGACTACTTTCAAAGGCCTTAATCAAATCCCCTCCTCTCCCCCATGCACATAATTCATTTTCATTTGGTGGTATCATATATATATATATAGGCTAAATAGGCAAGATCTTATGGAATATATTTTGACAAATAAAGTACGATATATTCATCCAACTTGAAATATCATAAGGGAAGTAAAAGAATCTTATGCATAAATAATCCCATTTTTTTCTTGGTTGGACAAAGCTAACCTAAGATTTCTAACAAGTCTTTCTTCACTTTTAGAGCAAGAAGTAGAACATAAAGAAAGCTTTCTTTATCTTTATGGATAACCAATCCATTTTCAAATATAGTTGGGAAACTCTCCTTAAGAAATGGGGAAAAAAATGGAAAAATTGAAACATGGGAATAGATCTAATACCAATTCGGATTACCTATTTCAATTGTTGTACTTTCTTAAATTGCATAACTATACAAGGGTTCAAGTTTCAATCAATATTTAAGGAGTTGATTATCCCTCTAAAAAATGAAGATTTGAAGTGGTCTATAATTTACTGAGTACTCAGTATAACTCACGCATTTGTGTACAAACTAGTGCAGACGAAGTAACATGAATATGTTTAGTGTTTCTTCCATCAATCATCTGGATCTACATAGTATATCAATAGATTATGGTTTTGAGGGTCATCCATTATGAAAAGACCTTCCTTTGAGTGGATATGTAGAAGTACGCTATGATGATCCATAGAAACATGTAGTTTCTAAACCTATTGAGATGGCCAAAGAATTTTGCTATTTCTATTTTACTAGTCCTTGGGAACAGTGCAGTGATGAATAATTTAGAATCAAAATAAATAGGTCCAGTCCAGGGGATAAATCAATAGGAAATGCCATTTACTTTGTAAGAATAAGAATTCACTTTTATGAAATGAAAGAGTTTCATAAGAATTATCTTAATTATCATATATCATTGTGATATAGGAAGAAGTGTTATCAAATGATTTCTTATAATTCTTCCCAGTATAGAATGAGTAAAGAATCAAGCTACAAGTCTTGATCTATACAAAATGCATTGGGGTTTTATCTTTCTTTTGGTTTTATTGATATCAGAAGAGTCTTACTCTACTCTATAGGGGCGCTAGTGCTTTACTAATAGAATATCAAGTAAATGGGCCTAATAGGCTGCTACTTTAGTCTCGCTTCTTCAAGCTCTGCCCCTTATTAAAGACTACAGTGCTAATGTGCCTTTTATTTTTTAGTAAATCAACCTTTCACCTTTATTGATATGATATAAAGTGCTCATGTTTTTTTGTCTAAGTGGAAGCTAGTAGCAGGGCTTGCTTAACAGCATACATAGAATTAGGATTTCTTCTCGCATGCAACTATTTCTATTGGGAAAGGCTCGCTTATTTAAAGGGTTGATTATTTATAACATAACCCTTTTTCTTCATAAGTAAGTAAGCATTGGTAGGAGCGATGAGATGATGATGAGTATATAAATCAATAAAGACCAAAAAAAAAAAAGAAATGGCAAGAGATATTTTATATTGATAAAGGAAAAAACCATGTGGAAAATAGGGTAGGGATTCTCTACAATGACATTGTAGACCAATTGAAAGGGATGTAGTGCAGCTTGGTAGCACCCTTGTTTTGGGTACAAACACGAGTTCAAATCCTGTCATCCCTCTCCTCTGGGCATTAATGAGGAATCCATTAAGATTGATTCAAATTGGACATACAAAATTTTTAATTTAAAGATACTATATACATACAAGATGTGTTAGGAGTACAAAAAGAATCTTTTTTTCTTTACAGTCATATCTACTGTGATAAGAAAATGTTCTTAGTTCAGTTCGGTAGAACGTGGTTCTCTAAAACCTGATGCCATAGGTTCAAATCCTATAGAGCGTGATTTTGAATCAACAAACCCTATTACCAAGATATGACAACTCTTTTTTAAAGAAGTAGTCCATATTGAATCCATTTTTTATTTTTTTCTATTTTAGAATGAACAACTTTTTTAATGAGTCATATTACACTTTTTCTTTTTTTAAAAAGCCAGGCTAGTACATAAGCTTTACTAGCCTGACTTTGCCTCTCGATATGCCCCTTTTTACTTTTTTGGTTCCCTGAACCAAATTACATTGATTAGGTAGAGAAAAGATGCCATTTACCTATGTTATATGAGACTGTAGAGCATAAAGGATAGCCTTTCTTTCCTAATGATGATTCTTAATAGCATCTATAAGACCTCTAGGCTTACTAGTCTCCATTCGTTTTAGTAGTCTTAGTGCTAATAGCAGTAAGAAGGGATTGGCCGCATCAAAGAAGGGATTCTCTACATATATTCATTCTTACACATCCTTCAATTCTTGCAATTGTCTTTGTGAACATGAATAGATGAGATTGAGTTTTCACACTTTCACTAAGGGATAAAGTATGCCATCCTTTCATAGCTAGGGTTAGGTCACCTGCACCCTCTCCTATACTATAATCAGCGCTTAAGTAAGTAAGTAACCCATTGAATGCTCATAGAACTTATGAAAGTTTGAAGTGTTTCCCATCCACCCTCTTATCCTACCACCCCTACCCTTTTTTTTCACTATCTGGCTATCGAGAAGAAAAAATATAACTAAACATAAAGCTAATCAACTCTAATGCAGGGGGAGTCAGTCAGTAGGTAGAAAAGGAACCCTAGGGAAGATCTTATCACTGAAGACCAAGCCAAGAGTGGGATTAGTTATAACAAACTTAGGACTACTCTTACGACTATAAACATGCTCCTTCCTCATTAACATAAACTTGACCCTTACTAGATGAAAGAGAAGTCAGTAGGCAAGAGAAAAAATGGTGAAATAATAGACTAAGCCACTCAGACTATGCCATGATTGGGTAGCCACGTAATGTATTTCACTCCTAACTATAGAAAGAGAGGGTCAACATAACATGTCTACAGGTTGATCCTTTATTTCGACCTCAACCTGAGATTTCTATTTTATAAGCACTTGAAGCAATCTAAAATCAAACATTACAATGATTGAGCACCCATTCTTATGTTTTATAATGATCCAATTGGTTATCTCAATGCATGGGATTTTTTTTAGGGATACAAAGATTAACATAATAAATAAGTAGTGAGGCTTTCTTTAATAGTCTAGTACGACCAAATAAAAGCAGAATCATAGTCTTCCTCCGAGGATTGGTCATTCATGAGCCTGATTTATAACGACTAAAAAATCCCAACTCTCATGAATAGTACTTCTCAAAACTCGAGTCGCACTAAATGTACTGATGGATAGTATTAATTATAAGAGAATTTTAAGTAAAGTTTGAAGCCAATCTAAAGTCGTTCGGATGGTTAAAACTGCTAAATAAGGTTTTATAGTAGTGTCCTATGAATAGTGCCACAGGTAAAGCTGAACCATAAATAAAATAAAAATTTTCTCAAAATAATCTGAAAATGTTACAACCTAATACTCAAATATTTCGAATAGTCTAACGGCTTTGGAATCAGAAATTTTTGAGATCGAGAAGTAATTTTTCTAAATTTTTAGGATAGAAAATAGATTAATTTTTTAAGTTATTGTCAGAATTTGGGCATGAGATTTTGAGAGGATTTAATGCTTGAATTTAGGCAATTTTGGAGATAAGAATTAGGGAAAATTGACACTCCTATAGGTTATAACGATTTTTTGAAAGAAGGGAAAATTTATATTTTAAATATTATAAATAGGATGGAAATTCTATTTCTATCCATTTTTCCTTCAAAGAAACATTTCCCTCCTCCTTCCACCAAGCAAAAACTCTGAGCCTCCTCTTCTCTCTTTCTCTTGTGAATTCTTTCTCCACAACCACACCCATCTGAAAAAAGTATGCCCAAAATGAAGAGCGTCCCAAAATGAAGAGCGTTCGAAGACGAGTCCATGGATATCAAAATCACCAAGAATAGCTGGGTATTTCGGGAGAAAAACTGAGAAGAATCCCAAGGTGAATAGTGACCACCCGACTCTCGAGTACATTTTTTCGAGTTTGATATTTTTCATAGGTTCTTAGGATATCGTAAAGGGTATATCTAGGCTCGAATTATTTTTTTGACATCTAAATTATTTTATATTATTTATTAAAGTTCATACCCTTTTTAAATTCATAGGCAAGGCATTGACTCGAGCTTTTTGGGGCAACGAGAAGGCTTAAGTTAGTTTTGGGCATCCCGTGTGACTCATTTTGGTATGTGTAATTACTTTAATTTGATTGAAATGGCATGAGTATTAAAATAATGTTGTATGGACATAAATGTGGAAATAAATGCACTATGATGGCGATTTATGGATGATTGTTGAGTGTATTTGTTATGCCTTTAATGAGAATTATGCTCTATAAGTGTTGTAATATGTGTGATTGAATTTGTGTTGAAGGTTGCTTGGGTTGGGTTTGAAAATGGATGGATTTTCTGCAAAAATTGCCAGAAATTTATGTGTTTGTTGTTGAAAATGAGGCCTCATGGTCGTGACCTTTTAGTAAGTCATGCTCGTGACCCTTCCAGACCAAAAATGCAGGTTTTTGGAGTTTTAAGAGGGTCACAGCTGTACCCATAAAGGGTTATGACTATGAACCATTTTGACCACTATTGACCACATTGTGTTTTCTTCATAACTTTTTCATTTCTTAACGAAATTTTGAACCGTTTTTAACCCAATTTTTGTCATGATATTGAGAGTCTTTTAAGTATTTTTTGGGAATATTTTTATGAGTTTATTAAAGGGTTTTGGGCCTTGAAATGTAAGTCTATATTCTTGAACATTTAAGTCAAGAGCGTTATGATGTTAATAAAATTCATGTTATACCTCGTGTACCATGTGCATATGAATGAACCTTAATCATAAGTCTAATATTTTGAGTATCTTATGATGTCCTCATGTAACTATAAAGCTTATTATAGCTATAAGTGATCATATATTGTGGTTATTTTTTTTATTTGAGCCTAAGTTGACCATGTTATGCATAATGCAATATATGCTATGAGCATGATGTTTAGGCCTTATTGAGATGTGAAATGGCCATTCAGATGCGTGTATGCATGAAATGACAATAATTATGTTATGCATTAAAAATTGCTAATAATGAGTTAATTAACCAATTTAATGATGCCTATACAGTTAAAAAACCTAGTATGGACAGGTTGATTGATTAACTAGGATTAGCAGCTGCAATTAACAGAGTTTTATGGGTAGTTAAATTGAATATCATTATTCTGTGGCCTCCTTACTCGAGTTCAGTGACCAAATTGAGTAGATGGTGGCACATGATCTCATAAAGAAAGGATATCAAGCTACGATTAGCCTTGCAAGAGCAAGTGTGTAGGAGAATAGAACTGAGTTTCAAGGCTACAAAAGATAACAATCCATTGATCCCATTTGGCCAACATTATGGGAAAGCCCTTTCATGTAAACTCTCAGTAAGCCATGTCTTTGCAAATTGATAGTTGACACAAAGTGAGAGTTCTCATTCAAATCATGAAACTTCCTTTTTTTCCTTCCTATAAATAATGAGAATTAAAATTCTAGGCACAACTTTGCTTTCTCTAGTTACAGGTGGAGATGCGATGGTCAAGGATTGGGGTGGAAAAAGATTGAATAGTCAGGACTGCCCCTGTTAAACCATCAAGTAATGATCTGCTACTGTTTCATAGTGACAGATTTTTTAGATAAAATTCGAGATGATACTTTTTTAGGAGCCCTTCTCTTTCTTCACTTATGAAATTGATAGTTTGATCGATCTAATATCACACCATAACCCATCATTGGACCTCTCCATTCATGTGTCTAGATATTTATCATTCTCTTTCACCTAAACCAATAGTGGCATAAGAAATCGCATTTGCAACTGAAACCCTAGTTGGTGCATAAGCAAGTGATTGGTCTTCTTCAGTCCTTATTAGCTATTAGCTTGATTGACAACTGGGACACAAATAAAGGAGCTTCTAGAATGACTTCAATTAGCACACACAACATTACCCTGCTTTTGACCTACTATTCCATAGACTCTTAGACTACCTTGAGGCCTTCTTGGGATGGGATATTACAAAATATGAGTAAAAAAAAGAAAGAAACGTATGCCTCACCTCCATCTTCTAGCTTTAGGGGAGAAGCTTTAAGCTCGACAACCACTTTGTAGGCTTGGTCTGCTATGGCCACTTTTCCAAAGAGAAGTGTTAAGATGTCTTCTACTTTTAACTCCTTTTCTTTTATGATGAATCATTCTCTGATGAAAGAAAACAAATCCTTTTTTTTGTTAGGAAGACAATTCCAAGTCAATAAGCTTTCCTTTATAGATATAGAATAAAAAAATCTCTATCTTTTGATCAACCTCATCCTCTAGTCACCAATTATACAAATAGAAGATCCATTTTGATCATAAGAATGATAAGATAGAGATCCTACTTCTTCACATCTCTTGCACACCCACTAAAAGAAGGGCTCTTTCCATACCTTCCAATTAATTAAGTGCTCCAGCTCGCATGTGCAACCTAGGTGAAGGGTAGTTTTGAAATTCTACACACTTCAATCCTACTATTAGCCTCAAAGGAATCTCTCTTCCTAGGAGTACAAAGAAAAATATCTTATATATGATATATGATACGTTTGTTTGCTACTAGATTGATACCTTTCGATTGATTGGACTGAGCGTAGGATAAAAGGATTAGATGTACTGACTGTATTGACATAATTGCCTACCTATCCGCTAAAGGAAGAACAAACACAATCTCTGCCTTACTTCTCTAGCTTTCTCCCCTATCTTCCTTCTTTGGCTTAGATGGAATAGAAATCCTTTCAAGTTAGGGTAGGATTTAGATCACCATCCCCTGCACTTCTTATTATGCTAAGGGCTAATTCCTTATCCTTTTTTGTTTTGATAGGCTTAGCCTTTGTTTTATTTTCCCCCTAACTTTATTCACTTCACGGTAAATAAAGACTTTCTAATAGCCCGCAGGTCAAAGCCTTTTTTGGGGTCTAAGGGTGTCACCCCTCAATACCCAATTCCTGTCTCTAGAACTATAAAGATAGGTGGCTTTTTGTGATGGCCCTCTACCTCGTTAGGAAAAGTGAAAGGAAATAACAAGCCCTAAACTAAATACTAACTAGCAGCTTATCAACCACCGAACATAGACTCATGTTGGTGATGCCATGGTCAAGTAAGAGGACACTATCTTATTACTGGTCTTCAATCACTCAACTAATCTACTTTCAAAGTCTTGCCTCACCTCTTGTCTTGACACCCGAGTCAGCCTATTTTATAGCCTGGTCATATCTTTGGCCCATTTCTTTACTTCACCTCTGGCTAAGAATTTCATTGCCTTTTTTTTGGTGGAAAAATCAATTTCAGAACATGATGGTACTTTAACCCTATCCGTGTGGCATTGTCAGCACATACGAAATAGAAGAAATTTCCTAAGTAGCTACATGATGCATGAGGCTAGTAAGTTTATAGAATCTTAAACCTATGCTTTAATACCAAAAATGGTTGGACTAGCCCTGAGCGGTCCTTACCTAAGGTGGCATTTGTCCCTTCTCCTTTTCCTAATGATTCAATTTTCTCAAACCTTCCATCAGGAAAGATCCAAGCAATAACACTTCTCTTACTAAAATAACATATTTTCTTCCTGAGACACCTTCCTCTAGGATAAGTAAACCTTGCCTTAGGTTAATCCCTTTTTAAAACAACCTCTTCTAATTAACTTCCTAAACCACCATCTGTAACACCCCCTACTGGATTCCCAAAGAAACCTAATAAGTGATGCACTTCCTACCAGGTCACCCATCCTAAAATTTCCCCTATGGTAATTCATTTAACTTTTACTTATGCCACACTAAACGATTCTATCCAAATCCAATATCACTCCAGTTAGTTCTTATAATCTATTTAGGTTAGTATTGATATAGTTCAACTATTATAGAGGGAATCTGACACTTTAGTGGTATCCTAAAAATCCAGCAGCACTTCAGCTATCTAGGTCACTGTCCCAAAATTCCTATTCACCTGTAAACACTTCAATACTATATATCATATCTCCTAGACCCATCTAGTCCCCTAGGTATCATCCTATCAACCATATATACTATCACACATTAATCACAAGCCTTAGCCATAGCTAAACACCTACATATATAGAGCCTCCAGCTCACATCATCAACAAGCATCATTGCCATACATATATCCACAAGAAAACATATAAGACTATTTATTTACATTAGCAGTTAATATTACTTATATACATCCCATACGTAAAGCTTAAAAATATTATTTCTACGCAACTTCATCTAGGTACATGGATATCAAAACTATACAATATTTACTTCTTATTCCTTTGTAGTTATCCTTTGAACTCTTGTTTGCATGCTTCACGAGGTAAGATTCAGCTGCGAGGTACCTACACACCAAAATAGGTATGTTGAGTATACAAGGCACTCAATGGTGAACTTAAAGTGTTTAAATCATGGCATGATATTTTTTTCATACCTGTGTAGTGTAATGACTAGTTTTTACTTCATTATGTAATTTAATTATACAATAGGGTGCCAAATTACTAAAATACCCCTAAGGTATTTATAAGTCTTGAAATAGTCTTTTTGATTCACATATGTAATTTAAAGCAGTTATTACATTTATAGTATGCATATTTGACATTAATCAACCTATCTGACAACATATGTGTTAAAATGTCCAAATTACCCTTTAGCCTGCATTCTATAAAAAACTCACAAAATACTGTTCAATTTTGCTTAATTCTTATTTCCATGATCATTCTAATTATTTACTTAATTTAATTCACTAGCCCGACTAGGAAGACGACACTTAAAAACACTAGATCTAGAGTAAAAATAAACTGGTGCAATGGTCCCCATTTTAGACCTACACTGCTACACAAGCATGTGTGCCATAATGGAGATCAGTCGTAGCCTATCTAGACATAAGTAAATAATAGCTGTGCGACATAATGGAGATCAGCCTATAAGCCTCCCCAGCCATAAATAAGTATCATCAACAACTAGGTGACATATTGGAGATCAGCCTGTAGGCCTCCCCAGCTACTAATAAACATCACTAACATCTGGGTGATATAATGGAGATCAGTCCATAGACCTCTCTAGCCACTAATAAAATTACTGCCTGAACATTAGACAACTAGCAACTGCGAAACCCTAAGTTGATCGGTCAACCCATCCAGTGGGTGTCTAACCAATGGGCCAAGTAGCTCAATTTTAGTTTATTTGTTAACTAAAACTATTCTATAATATTTATGTTTCAAAAACAGACAGTTAAAATTTTTATCTCATACTTTATTTTTTTTAGCCAGATTGGTATAGCCACATTTTTGCTCTATCGGGTAAAATTCCATAATAATATTTAAGTCTGTTATTACCAAACTTCAAGGTGTCATATGTTATGATTTATCATGGCATTAATACTTAAAAAGTTAATACTTTCTATCTGGTGACATTTTTGGTACAAGTACTGGTCAACTAGAAAGTTATAGGTTATTTCGACCACTTGTCAAGTCAATTTTTAGGACTTTTTTAAGTCCAAATTTAACACAGTTTTTAATGTCTTTTTAACCACACTCCTATGCACAAAGCCAACCACGACTAGGCCAATTCTTAAGCCAACTAATAGGCACAATAGCCAACCATAATTGTGCCAATTCTTAGGCTAACTAATAAGCAAAATAGCCATACATGCAAAAGTCTCAAATCTAGCCTAAAAGGCATAAGCAAAAGGCATTTACATAGCACACTTCAAGCCACTTTTTAGGTACTTATTTTAAGCCATAGATACAAGTTTTTGTCTAATTATTTTTTTAACCATTTCAAAGACATATTTTAAGGTGCATTGTATCATATCAACATGGCATATACTTTGTCTACATTCATAGAAATTTTAGGCCTATTGTATAGCCATTGTAATTTACTTGACTAACACTTTAACAAACTTAAATTTCATGCCATCAAGCCATTATTAAGCTCACAGGTGCTAAGACAAAAAGGGCTCAATGTCCATTCCTTTTCACATGATATCAATAGTCAATCATATATACATGCCATGAACATAAATATACTTATAAACATCTTATTTTAAGCTAATATTGCCATGTTCCAAAACAATATTCCTAGAAATCCCTCATGGTAGCGTATGGGTACAAGCAACAAGTTACACTTCATGTTGATTTCCACTCCTAATTGCCATAGTTCTCATCTTAGCATTCCACACAAAAACTAAATTTACATCATAGGCAGCAAGCTTCCCATCCAAATAACCATAAACATCAAATTCAGTAAGCATGTGAGGCTAACTTTACAAACACTCTGAATCATCACTCTTAATTTCACTAAGTTCTCAATTTAACCAACACTACTAAGGAGGAAATCAACCTTAATCTCAACATTCTAGCCATCTTAATTCAAGATTTATCAACTTAAGCACCCTAAGACATGAAGAAAAGGCTTGAAGTTCACTTACTTGTGATAGAGTCCATTGAATCCTCAAGAACAGCATGCTAGCCAGCAATCAACGGTGGCTTCCCTCCTCTATAGTAGGCCTCAAAATGCCATCCAAATGCCACAACCATCTCACACACATCATCACACAGATGTTAGGCATGACCCAACATCAAAAAGTAGCCAAAAATCCCAAGAAAATGAGGAGAAACAACTATAGACTCACCTTTAGGTTAGTATTCTGGACTGTCTGAACCAATCAACTTGTATAATTTTTATCTCCCAAACGAAAAATCCTTTCTTCTTGATTCTTTTTCCTTGTGGTGCCTAAAACATAGGAGAAAATTTAGCAACTAGAATGTCTCAATTTGGTGGCTGGATGAAAAAGTTATGGCCTTTCTCCTCCCTATGTGGCATCAAGAGCAACAAGAAATTGAGGAAGAACGCTTTTGTTCGTTCCAAGTGGAAATCCACTTGTCAAGGAATATTTGCCACTTGGTAACCTTGCATAGCCACTTGGCATGAAGTGGGGCCCACTTTCACATGTCAAGGTTGCCCCAAAACTTCCCGAACCATCTCATTTTTGTGGTAAATTATGAAAATTCATAGTAATTCACTCAGACCTCAAAAAATTACACCGTTTATTTTAAACTTCACATTTTAATCCCCTCTACCTACTCATAAATTTTCATGGCCAAATTCCATCGATAGGGTAGTTTTTAGACTACATCGATTTGTGTATCAACTTAAAAAATTACAAGAATTTGCAAACGACCTCCGATTCCAAAATTCTTTCACCATTGGACTCAATGTAATTTTTGTGCTTCCGGATCCACTATTTTTGGGTCTGTTTGAGCACATCCTGAGTCAATCCTGGCTCAAAAAAATTTTATTTCATTGAGGGGTAGCTTTTAATCTGAAATGAATTGTTCGTTCTGCTAAATTTTTTAATTTTGCTCTTTTTATCAAATTAAAGCCGCTTAAAGTTTCATGACATTTGTCAATACCTCGGTCCATGTGCAAGTGACCCAGCACTCTGGGTGCACTTCTCAAACCCTATGGCACTATTCACGGAGCCTCGAAACATGGGCGTTACATTTCTTCCCCTCTTAAGACAATTTTATCCTCGAAATTTCCTAAAGCAAATAAAGGAGTATACTGAGCTCCCTTTTTGCTTGTCTAGCTCTTAAGTAACTTTTCGTATATTTTTATACCTCTATAGCAGTGTAATAGTGGTATGGACTCATCACTATAACTATCTTATTTTACAAGCCATACTCTATACCATTTTTGCTTCATAACTTATATCCAATTGTACTTCGATAGCTATCATTAGAGTTGCATGTAATAGATTTGATTTGTATCCCATGAGCATAGAAGCATAAAAACACTACATATTGATGTAGCTCAGGTGGTAGTGAAGCTTGTATGCTAAAGGTCTGACCCTATCAGTACTCTCATAGGGTCTGATAAACTTGGGACTCAATTACCCTTTTCCTCGAATGTCTGCACCCATTTCCTTGGAAAAACCTCTAGAACACTTTTTCTCTAACTGAATATTTAGTAGTTTCCTACTTCAAGTCAATATATGGTTCCTATTTAACCATATAGATTCCAGTCCTTTTTTTGATTCATTTCACTTTTCTTTAGCCTCTTTAATCAAATCTACTCTGAAAGACTTTCTTTCCCTAACCTCACTCTAACATGAAGGGTCCTACATTGTCTATCATATAATGCCTCATATGGATCCATTTCTAAACTAAACTGGTCACTGATATAATAAGTAATCTCTGCTAGGAATATATGCACATATATATCTCTCAGTTAACCATAAGCTAATTAATACCGTCTCATAACATATTATCAAATATCTATATCACCCTCTCTGACTGTCCATTAAGTTGAGGATGATAAACTATGTTATAACCTAGTCTGGTGCCTAAAGTTGCGTACAGCTTCTTCTAAAATCTGGAAGTAAAATAAAGATCTCTATCCAAATGATAGTCACTAGCACATTATGAAATCTGATGATTTTATCACGTATAGTCTAGCCAACTCTTTAAAAACTAATCCATTCTAACTAGGTAACTTGAACTGTCTTGACCATCTATTAACAATTATCCATGCATCACTGCATTTACCTTTGCTCAATAGTAACCCATCACAAAACTCAGGGTTAACTTTTCTCATTCTCACTCTTGTATAGCTATAGGATACAATAATTCCAAAGGATCTTGATGCTCAGCTTTTACTTGCTGGCATGACAATTACTGGGTATTATATTCTACCACATCTCCTTCCCTACCAAGCCATCAATAATTAAAATTTCCAAACTCAAATTTTTCCTTCCAAAATGCATGAAATAAGGAGCCTCATGTTTTTCCTTAAACATCTGCACCCCAGATCCTTATACAAGATATGCACGAGCTATTCTAATAATTCAACTACTTACTGACTGTCAACTTAGACCCTATGGTCTACCCCTTTTTAGCTTTGTTAATTATCTGAACCATCTATTCATCTCTCATTTGATTCTCTTAGATTTGCCATCTAAAATCTGACTTCACTTGCAATTCAGCCATTACTGCCTCTTCTGTAGCGAGTTGTAACTTGGCATTCATAGCTCTCAAGGTCACTATAGATTTCCTATACTTAGCATCTGCCTTCACATTAGCTTTCACTAGTAGGTAGTTAATTAAGCAATTATTATCTTGAATTAACTCTATCTAGCTCTTTTATTTTAGGTCCCTTCTTCTGAGAATACTTCAAGTTTTGATGATCTATACCTATACAACATTCCTCGTTATACTAATAAT
>CANXYI010823482.1:0-13572 GCA_948208565.1 Hura crepitans | reverse complement strand
TACAAGCAAATATCACATAATGCTTTTTCAATATAAATCTGCCCCCTATATCTTTTTTTTTTAAATAATGATTACATGTTCATCATGGTTCTTAGGATAGTTGCATGTCTTAAATTTGGAGGAGAGCTCGGGAGGACCCCGCTTCTCCAACTCAGTGGATCATGTTTATTGTGATTTTTTTTTTTTTATTTAGCATGGTTAGGAGCCCAATCCTCCCGCGGGAGAATTGGAGTCGAAGGCCTAAATTTGACAAGGAAAACATTGCTCAGTGTTCTGCTATTCTATTTTTTTTTTTTTTTTCAGGTCAACTCTTGGGGTGGACAGGGCAAAGAGGTTAGATTCGCTGGAGCTATTTACCTACACAAAATTGCAAATTCAGGCTTATTTTGAAGGAGAGATTAATAGCGAACTCCATCTACATAGTTACTTTCACATCAACCGAGCAATGATCCGTGAACAGCAAAAGTAATATCAGAGAACCGATATGCTATGTTAAAACATTGATTCGTTAAATCAAATATGTATTCTCTTCGCATGCACCATAGCTCGCTTTTCTCAAATTAATCAGTAAATTGGGTTCAAACGCAAGCTACTCTGAACTTTAACAGCATTTAATTTTAGAGAGCCAAGAGGTTTGCCAAAATTTTAGATTGTGCGTTAATTATTAAGCCAAAGCAAATTAAGCCCGGGAGCGTAAACAACAGACACAGCTGCCATGCAGGCATTCAAATGGATTATTGAAATGAAGCAAGACCTAATTCTAACTTCACACAAATAATAGCACCAATAAAACATCCACTTCGAGCTTAATTTGCTTCGGCTCAAGAAACCAAAAATGATTTCACTGAACAACGGCAAAGCCACAACTCTCCATTTCTATACTGTCTAAGGCAGGCGTGTCAACAAAAAAAAAAAAAAAAAAAAGAACCGAAGAACAGTTTTCACTTCAATTTTGACACCATTAATATTTATTTTTTGTTCTATGTTCCCATTCACCATCTCAAAAATCCACCTTATTCCGGCATCACTAATAATTTCACCAATGGATTTCTAACACACCACTTAACCAGCGTTTCTGATTTAAAAAAAAATTGATGTTAATAACCACCACACCCCCCTTACCTATTATCGTCCGTACCCTTGCAATATCCTGGCAGGCTTTGGCTTCCAATGACATACAAAGCACCCTCTGTCAAACTGTAGACATCAGGGCGCATAACATTGGCTTTCAACCATACGTTGGAACATAAAATGATGATCGAAAACTTAGTAGCATTTAGCATCGGTCAACACGAACAACATGAATCCATCACAAACATTTCCAGAATACTAAAATGAAAATCAAAATTTAAATTGTCCAAGAAAACATCCAAAATGCGTCACAACTCTCAGCCTCTCTACGCCTCAGTTACCGGAAACTCGAAAACTACATCTTTGCCTGACAGCTTCCTGTATACTGCAGCGAAAGTCTCCAACTTGTACTCCGTGTTGTTTCGTTCCTTTGGGTCCAAGAAAACCTGTGCACCAAAGGGTACAATTAGCATGAATAAGATTAATTACATAACAGTTACGTTTCTATAATGTTCAAAATAAATGATGCAATATCATTAATTTCCAGAATACTCACTGATAAATAATATGAACTAGCTAGTAAATGAATTGAATTATTCGTGAATACGCTTTCTATTGTTGAGAACAGATACACATTAGCTCTTATCCTTGATCTGTAAATGATTATGTATAAATTTACCTTCATTATCTTGGAACCATCAATTCGATATCTGATGCGCTTTCCAACAATTTCAGCAGGCAGTACAACATCCTCCAGCATTGCCTCGTGAACAGCAGTGAGCGTGCGGGTGCGAGGCCTTTGCACAGCTGAACCTTTTTTTGGTGGCCTCAATATCCTCCTATTAGCAATAAGGATTACATCCTACCAGACAATTTACACGTTAAGAGATAAGAATCTAGCAGCACAAAGTTCATTGAGCTTGACAATATATTATATGCATGTGAATCAATTATTTAACCAATTATAAACTATTAGAAATCTAATATTCAACACAAATTTAATTCTAGAGGACTAAGTGATTTGCCGAAAAGTTAAGGCAAAGTAACTTTTGTTGCCCAGTTTAGGAGGTGCATACATATTGAGCTGAAGCAAATTCAGCTCATGAGCCTAAGAACATAGAAACAAATACCATTCAGGCATTGAAGTCATAACATGAAAAAACTTGAATGGATTATTGATATCAACCATGACCTACTTCCAATAAACATAATAGCACCAACAGAACATCATTTATATGACTTAACTGATTGAGGAAAAACAACAACCTGCAAAACTAACATGCATTAATTTCCATAACACTCGTGACCAAATTAAGCATACTAAAAAGGTTCCCATAAGCATACACCAGACCTGATAGGGTAGGCAATAATTAGAGCCCTAATCACATGTACCAACAATTTTTAGTTTTCTATACCAACAGCAGCTGCAAAAGCAAAAGGCCAATTTCATTCTAAAACCAACAAAATGATTATACTCATATAATATAGAGACCTCCCCGAAAAGGACCCTAGATTTCAAATAAAATTAATGCATGTCAATAGGAAATAGAGTAACTAAAGTTCCAAATGTCCAAGTCAGAATTTTCCAATGTAAAATGTAAAATACCAGTCTACAGGACAATAGCATAAGTATTTGATTACCTTCCCACTAAACTTCTTCTCAAGTTCTCTCACTAGTCGGACATGAATCTTTCTGTAAGCTTTCCTCAATCTATAAGGAATGTGGATAACCACAGCCTTCCGGTTTCCAGAAACATCAATTTGACTGCAAGACAGACAGTAGAGTGTTGACTTCGTAAGAAGAAAGAAAAACGAATTCTATAATGCAAGCATCGATTAATCTATTTTTACACTGCTGAATTTATGTAAAGATCCTTCATGTCACTTTTCAGCTCCTGGTTCGTATTTTCTAAATCAAACAGTGCCTACAAAGAAAAGAGAATTGTGAAAATGCAAAATAAATATCGCTCTTGATTAAAAATGTCATAATAAAAGAACTTTATGAACCTGTGCAACCGACTCTTCAAATTCTGTAGGTTCGGCATCTTTATCTTTGTGAATCTTCTGCTTGGTAGTGTACATCTTCACAGTACTGGTACAAAAATCATAATAACCAAGAAAAGAAACGAAATAAATCAATAACAGTGAATTGATTACGATCAACATAAAGCTGGAACACATTATCTGAGATGCGTCTCACAAATGCAAATAACCAAAATCAATGCATTTAAACATAGAAAAGAATTACAATTATAACAATAAAACGTTAAATTCAACAGAAAATTTTTTATTATAAATGAAGCACTTGAACTCCATGAGTATCACTTACTATTACAGATAATTGGTTAATTAAAATATAAGCTAAAAAGAATCAAAACGCAACCAAATAAAACAATGCCATTATTTCCCATTACATAGCCAGCAATTTTCATTCGCTTAAACAGTAACAGGCGTGATCCAAACAACGTTTACAGACACAAAACTATATTAATTTTTTCTGCTTACATGTTCTAGGCATCTGGGTTAAGTGCATACCAGGATGAGAGGCGAAGATCGACGAAATCGGTGAGAAGGAGTGAACGATACCCTTAAGCAGCTTCCCGCACTTCGCAGACCAAAGAGACACACTAGGGCTTGGAGATTAAGATGGCTTAAAAAGTATGGAAAGGAGGGTCAAGATTGCTTGGTTTTTCCCATTGAACGGTGGCGATTATCAACAGGGAAAAGCGCAGTGCAGGATCCTCGGGCAAGTGAAAAACGAAGCACAAACAATATCCCATTTCTTCTCTCTCTCTCTATTAAATACTAGTTAAATAAGCGATAAATTATTTTATAAAAAATATCATTACTTTCATATAAATTTTCAAGTTATATATTTTTTTAAAAATTATAAAATTTAAAAATATGAATCTTATTTTTAAGGATCATGACAAATTATTTTATAAAATATGTAATTATAATTGTCAAAATTTTACTTTGAAGCATATATTTTTTCTCTTTAAAAAATAAAAAACGCATATATGCCTATCTTAAAATCTATTTCAGTAAAAATCTTTTAAAACTCGTTTCAATTTCATAAAATTGTAAAAATGCTTTCATATATAAAGCTTATTTAATATGCTGAAATATATAGTTTGTCATGGCTTACAAAAGTTTATTCATTTTCAAGTCTAAAACCAAAAAAGAAAAATTCTTACTTTAATAAATTTAAAATTGAGAAATTTTATGGGTCTTTAATTTATAATCTACTAATCTGTATTCTTTAATTCCCCTCCTTTGTAAACCCTAACTAACTGCACTCTCTTATATGAGTCCTTTCAGAGTTGCCATTAGGTGAAGATGTACATGATAATAATGCTCCTAATCATTTCTCAAATAAAGATATAAAGAGATTATGGTGAGAAGGAGAAAAATAAAGACCACACAGAATATGGGGATAACACGAGTTATTAACTTCTGTTTGATTTCACGTTTTAATTTTAGCTTTAAATTATTGTGGGCAAGAATTTATTGTTTAAGAGTTTGATATGCAACACATTCGGTTGCAATTTGTTTGCATTTAATAATACAAACATTTATAATTTATATATATTTAGATATTTAGATATTATTCAATAGAAGTTTAAATATAAATTCTAAACAATTAAGTGTAAAAGACAAGCAATGTTTTTACGCTTGGTTTTTTTTTTTAGGTATTTGGACAGAAACTCGTTTTTAGTAGCATTTTATATAGTTAATTTTTATATAAATTAAGAAATTAGAATTTTATTCAATTTTAATACAAAAGGTCATTTATAGAAATTTCTAATTTATTTCTCTTTATTTATCTATCTATCTTAATACATGCACAATATATAAATAATTATTTTTTGTTAATCTATCTATACTATATATGAATGTGAGAGTGGGAATGTGATAAATAAGCTTTTAATAACTCTGTGATTTTTGTTATTAAAAAGGGCTTTCCTTGAAATATTTTATGAAAAAGAATTTTAGAGTTAAATATACTTATATTTTTAGAGTTATTATTGAAACTACAAAACTTGATATATCTATCCTATATATAAATATAAAAATATAAGCATTTTATTAAAATAAATATGCTAACATGAGCTTTTTTAAAAAAATAATCTTATATTTTTAAATTAATGATAAAATTATTGTTATTATTTTATAAATTGTTTCCTTATTTGTTTTTAAATTTCTTTTTATTTTTAAATTTATTTTAGAATTTTCAAATGTTCATCTATCCATTAACTATTCACATAATAATTAACTATAATAATAACCATATATCTCCTCATCAACTACATATATTTATAATTACAAATATTAATTGTATTACTTCCAAGTGACGTTGAAAAATCATAATTGCTTGATAATAGTGGGTTAAGGATAATTATTGTCGTGGTTAATTGATTAATTAAAAGTTATATTAATTAATTAGAAAGATAATTTTAATTATTATTAATAAATTATGATTTAATTAAGTAATTGAGAAGTCAATTATTTAGAATTAGTGTTTTTAAATCTTAATATGATTTATGAGTATGTCAAAAAAAAAGTTAAATAAATATTATAGATTTTTGTTGTTTTGAGATGAGGCGGTTAGTGTTTGGAGTTGCCACCTGACTTTACACCACGAGCATTGATCTTTTGCATAGAAAGGGGTTCAAAATTAGATCTTATTTATGCCTCAATAACATATCTTCTTTTATATTATAATGTTTATCAATCCCGTATCATGCAAGCAAGCATTATAGTTGAAAGCCATATTTGTCATCTTTTCACATAAAAGAAAATAAGTTGCAACATTCAAAGCATAAATGTAAATTAAGCATACACAAATCAGGCTATTTATTAATGTTTGTTTGACCTGACAACTACCCATAAATTCTATAGGAATTGGTATTAATTGCCCAACTCTCATCTCTAGGAGATTGATCTTTGTTAAAATACATTTCTATATGACTTTTATTAAAGAAAACTCAAAACTGTTTTATTAAGAAAATACCAATTAATTAAATAGAAAATAATTGATGTAAGGTTAGGCCTTTTTTGTGTAAAACAAGTTATTAAGCTATTTATTACAACCCAAAATAAATAAAAGAAATAAAATGTACAAAATTAAAAAAACAAATAAAGAATAAGCAATTGGTCTCGTCTTTGTGTCGTTAAGTCCGTGCGGACTGATATAGCCCTCGATCTATGCCCGTGTAGACTATAAGATGTCACAACTAAAACATTCATTCAAACCTCATATCTAGCATGGATGGCAAATCTTACACAACTCAAAAGAAAGTGATTAATAACACAATTAAAGGTCCCTGAGGACCTAATAACAATGCCAAACGGAATGATAACAACATATGTAATAAATTTACATGTAGATATGAATGGTCATGAATTATGCCCAAATAATTATTATAAATAAGAGGATGACAGACTAATCATGTAAAGGAGAACATAAATTTGTCACAACGATATTCATGTGGACTATATTTCAAAACATGTGTTTGTGTGGACTATACTCTTTGTGAAAGGGAGTCTGAATCAATGAGCACATAAAACACATATTCTCAAAAACATATATCAGTGCAGACTATGATCCTGGTGAAAGGGAGTTTGTGTGGACCAAATATTAATTCTAGAATATCAATGACATGCGTATTAAGAAACATAATCATAATTATATATTCCAAAGGTGTAAATATAGATTAATAATGTGCCATAAAGTGTTAAAATAGAGTATAAAAGGTAAACATGAAACCATTATTGAATATTAGTCCATGCGAAACTTAACATTCACCAAAATAAGTCCATGTGATTTGAGGTATTAGTTTCAGAAAGTAAGAACGATTACAACCTTTAATAATATGATTAAAATATGATAAAAACCAATT
This sequence comes from Hura crepitans, assembly GCA_948208565.1. NCBI lineage: Eukaryota > Viridiplantae > Streptophyta > Magnoliopsida > Malpighiales > Euphorbiaceae > Hura > Hura crepitans. The sequence continues at coordinate 6,598 of CANXYI010823482.1, read as the reverse complement.
TAAAACATTAACCTACTCCTATAACTGACATGGAAATTACATAGAATCACCTCATATGTTGATCAATCCGAGAGATCCTTGGTTGCAGAAACAACATGAATATGAATGAATAAAGATAAAAGACGTAATAAGCCTCAGATTTTACCTTGTAGTTAGCACCAAGCAATGAGACAATGGTTTGATTTTGAAAGAACAATTATTTTGGTGTGGGCTTAGGACTCGTAGAGTGAATCCAGCTTTAAAGTCTATGCCTTAAACTCTTGGAATTGCGAGGTTAATTTGTGAGGATTGTTGGTTTTTTCCCTTCTTCGAATTTCCCCTTTTTCTTCTCCTGGAAGGGGTATTTATAGTGTTTCTGGGTAGTATTCTCGTTTAGAAAAGCAGTTCTAGTAGGATTAAGAGTTAGAGTCCAAATAGGAAGATTAAGTTTTTGAAAGCTTTTCAGCGGAAAGTCTGTGCAGACCATGTTTTGGGGTTGCTAAGTTCGTGTGTGGGCCATAGGTCTTAGGCCCTGTTCTAGGTTGAGTCTATTTTAATTCATGCGGATAGGGGCTTTGGCTTATCCTAGCTGGCCATGGGCTGTGGGCTCTATTGTTTTAGGCTAGGTCTATGTTAGTCGACGAACCTTATAGTATCAAGTCCAGGCAGACTTGCACTTAGATGGTCCCTACAGACCATGGCTTTAGGTTTCTTTTCTTGTTGCTTGAGCTTGTCTCTAGCTATGGTCATAAGCCTAAAAGGTACGGCATTTACAATTGCCCACTTTAATGTGTGCTTGTGAAATGCTAAGGCAACATTGCACATCAAAGTACTTGAGTTTGAGATACTCACCTGAAGTTATACTTACCTAATGCGAAGCTACATCAATTACGGATGCCTGCTTTTAAATCAAAGCAAAAACTAGCTAAATTTGAATTATATCTTCCCTTTAAAAAAGATTGATATTGTGAAGATAAACTACACTAGCTATTAGTGCCTGCTTGTCCTCAGGTGAAGTGAAAATCCGACTAGATTTGAACGTTCCTTTGCTTTTAAAGTTTCTAGATAGATAAAGTTTGAAACTAAGCTACATCGAATATGGATGCTTGCTTGCCTTCAGGGGAGATCAAAACATTAAACTGAAAAGAACTACACCGAATATGGGTGCTTATTTTCCTCTATGTGAAAATAAGCTATACTGAATGCAGGTGCCTACTTGCTTGTAGGTTTGTAAGTTATAGCTGGTTCGAACCGAATTTGGTGATGAGTCTAAAAGAGCTAAAAGTTGACTGAACCGAATCTAGTTATAGGTCCGAAAGAGCTAGAAATTGATCTAACCAAATCTAGTGATGAGTCTAGAAGAGCTGAAAGTTGACTGAACCAAATTTAGTGATAAGTCTGGATAAGCTGAAAGTTAACCAAATTTGGTGATAGGTTTAAAAAACTTAAAATTGACTGAACCGAATCTAGTGATATGTCTAAAAAAGCTTAAAGTTGACTGAACCAAATTTAGTGATGAGTCTAAAGAAATGGTCCGAACTATATTTGGTGTTAAGGACATTAACATCGCATAAGTGTGTGTGTGACATCATGTGCTTATGTGTTGTATGTGATATAAGTGCTTGATTGATGTATGAGTTAAAGGCTTAAAGTATCTAGGTGCATAGAAGTAATAAACATATATGACTAATTTTCTTCTAAATGCATGTGAGTGTGCATTAAGAGATGTGCATGTGTGAATTGATATGGATTGTAATGCCCTGCATGGGTAAGTTTGTGCTTAATTCTTGGCAAATGAATGAATCATTTCTATGATACATGAATGGATGTAATTTTATCCTAAATGCAACAAATGTGCATGTTACTTGTCTTTTGTGTTCCTAAGCTATGTGAGCTATGTAATTGATGTCTGGATAAGATGTTTATGCCAAATGATGAATGATAATGCATGCATATTTGCACTGATGCATGTAAACCTAATGAATTTTTTGTACACGATTCTTTTCGATAATACATGTGTATATATGCTATATACCTAAAGTATGTGACTAATGTTAGGTACATTGATGCCTACTTAATACGAGTATATGAACGAGTCGATACATGTGCAAATGTATGAATATGTCTGGTGATGTGGTGACATAGTTTTCTCTTGAATGAATGAATGCACTCTATCCTATCTTAGATGAATGAGCGTTGAAACATTAAGGTGGTGTATGAGACGACTCTAGTGAATGAATATGGTGATTGAATGATTTAATGTGAATATGTCATAAATGGATAGATATGTATCTATTGACTGCATGTTTATTCAAATGGGTGTGGGTGAATAAATTCAGTGATATTGGTGAATGAATGAATGATATGCGCATTGGTTTCGAATTTTCTCTAAATGAAGGAATGCAGCAAGGTATGCTTTTAATTGTCTAATACATGAATAATACATTTTTAATGAATGTAATTATGCATATGTTTTTGCTTATTCTCCTCTAAATGAATGCGAAATCTAAATGAATGATGAATACATATATAGGCAGTTGTATGATGAATATAACCTTTTCCTATATGAGTGAATGAATATTTTCTCATGATGGATGAATGGTGAAGGTAAATGTATGTTGAATTATGAATAGTTCTTTTCTTATGATGAATGAATGAATCTTCTTTTTTCCGATGGATGAATGGTAAAGGCAATGTATTTATAAACAAATATAGAATGGATGTATGGATAAATGTGAGTGAGTAAATTTATTTATTTATTTTTGGATGTTTAGGCGACTATGTGTCTAAATGCATGAACTAGTGCATGTTTTGTTATTAAGGTCACTTTCCTCTCAGCTCATCATAGGAAAAACTTAGGTTTGATGAAAGTGATGGTGTAAAGTGGTAGGTTGGGTTAGGGTGATTAAAGAATGAAGGGAAGGTATAGAAAAGTATGTTAAGTTAAGAAGGTGGAGAAAGAAAGAAAAATGTTCCATGAAGGCGGAGAGGAATAGGTTGAATGGAATATGCCATAAAGGTGGTGAGGCAAAGGAATGAAATAAACATGAAGAAGAAAAGATCGAGCATTTAAACATATGGCTGAAGAATGAGAGATTTGACTTAACTAAATGATAGAGCATTCAAATGTATCTGATTGTATAGTATGGTACCCTTGTTATTAGTTAGTTCAAAGATTTTTGAACTAAATATTTTCTCTCTACCTCTAATTGTTACCTAGATCACCTTTTGTGGGTTTTTGATTTAGCGAGATATGCTTTAATTTTTGCCTAAACTGCCTTTTGTGAGTTTTAGCCTAGCGAGCTTCCTTATTTTCTTCTTTTTCTTTTTTTTTTCTTAATTTAGCTTATCCACATTTAGTTAAAGCTTGGGATTTGTGTCTCGGATGAATTGGATCTAGACTTGCAATTTTTGGGATGGCTAATACATTCTCATGCACTTTTGTAGACTGTGAACTTAGAGTGATATGTCTTGAAGCTATGTCATGGGAGGTTGATAGAGCTTTTTAGATTAATAAGTAGCTTTTTATGGGTGCTAGCTTTATGCGCCTAATATTTTGAATCTTTATGCTTCTATTACATGTTGAATGTTATCCTTTTGACCTTTTCGAGTACTGCATTGATGATATCCTATTAGCCAGTTTGAAGATTTTCTCAGCTAAATATTTCCTCTTAATTTCCCTAACTTTTGCCTAAGCTCATGCTCTTAGTTGATAAGCCTAGCAGGAATTAGTAAACTCTTTTTTTTTTAATGAGGGTAACCATGATTGAAAAGAGAATGCTCGGTTATTTGAGGCTTGAGATAAATCCTTTTGTAGGCTCTAGAGTTTTGACATTTTAAAGCCTTTTGACCTTTGGATTTTTATATGAATAAGAACCCAAAAAATGTTTGTTGCTTAAAACAGTTCCTATGAGCTCCTAGACTTTGAAAAAAATGGTTAGAAAAAAATTTGATGTTTTAATCTTTGGAGCTTAATGAACTTAGACCTCTCTTTGAAGGAAAGAAGCATTCATTTGGGTTTAGTTGCCCTTTATCTCACATTCAGGGATATTTCTCATGCCTTACAAGGAAAGATCAAGTTTTGAGCTTTAGAATCGCATGCAGCAGTGGTGAGCCATTCTTAAGAGAATCAGGGCCTTTTTATGATACTTGTGGATTAAGCTGATCATTTTTATTTCCTTTTTTTTTTAAATCTCTCAACTCACCTTTATGTGTACCATGTTATGCAATAAATGAGGTAAACAAAAATAACATTTTATTAACCTTCATAATCGTTCATAACTAAAAAAAAGCCAAGAAAGAAACACGAGTGTCATAACTATCATTGGAATCTTTCATATCCTTGGTAGGCTAGATCTTATTGAAAGACATCATTAGTTCCTTGAGGAGGCTGACCAAAATTTTAAGTTAGAGAACCTTGCTCTTTAAATAACTGAGGAAAGGTTTGATGCTTTGGTGAGGGGCGATTTTTAAGATTGGGTATCATGCTAAGATCGATGAGGTCTTAGATGGCATGGTGAAGATTTTTGCACTCATTAGTGAGGTGACTAGTTTTTTTATGATAGGCATAATATAAGTCATGCCTATGTTTAGCTGAAAATGGCCCGGTTGGTGGTTTTAGTGTCAATGGATGAAGGGGGTTTTTGTTCCTTAATTCCTTAATTATTGATGACAAGGGCTTGTCAAACTTGGCAAATTTGCGTGGTGGCCAACTTGGTTTGGTTCCTTAGTCAATATTTGCTTCTTTAGTGGTTTTTAACTCGGTGAACTCTTCTCGAATCATGGTTTGAATATTCTCTATTTCTGAGGCCATGGGTTCCTTGAGGATTGCTCTAATGCTCTGTAAGTCTTTGCCGTTCAGTGTTATCTCTAGAGAAGGGGAAGGTAGGGTTATTTCCTTAGAAGAGCATGAGTGAAGGATGATCCTTATAGTTAGTATGATACATAGTTAACATGATGCATGTTTTCAAGCATTGTGATGCTATCTATATTGTACCTTAATTATGATACATGGGTAATTATTGATATGCATGAGAAATTCATATGGATATGGATGAATACATGTGAGTGATACATATTAATGCGTCCGTATAACATGCCAAATGTATACATATGAGTGCATGTGGATGTGGGTGAGGTTTGCATGTTACTCCATCTTAGGTATGGTGATACAAGGTGGATGCATGTACGATTGATGCATGATTAAGCCTAAGTAGTATGCATGAAAGTATGAAGCTATAGGATAATGTTGTGTTTGTATAACATATGTCTAGCGGATGTATGTATGATGCATGTTGTGGCTTTTATGATGCTAATGTTATGTATGATTCATAGTTATACCTAATGTTGTGTATGATTCCTAGCATTGCCTATTGATCATTAATCCATCTTTCAGGAGAAAGCTGAAGTTGATTTGCTTTGTAAAATGTGATCCCATATTTTCTCCTTTCAATGTTAAAGTTAAAATGTATTCATAAAAACATCTGAAAGTAAATTCATTATTTTATTTTATTAATGGAAAAAGTAATTAAAAAGATTACAAAAGCTCAAAACTAAACTAAAAATAAAAGAAGAACAAGATTTAATTGAGGGAGCTTTTAGCTTTTGGATCAGGTATCTACTTGACATTAATGAGATCTTGGATAGCATAACGGAGAGTGGTGTACTTGTCCGTGAGATAGCCTGTCACTTAATGATAAGCACAATATAAATCAAATCTATGATTAGGTAGAGAAGGATCAATTCATGGCTTAGGCAAAGGATCAATTCATGGCTTAGGCATTAATAGCTGCAGTTTTTCTTCTTTTATGAGCTTATTTAAGCACCAAGATAGAGGTCTACCCAATTTGGAGAAATGGCGAGTCCTAACTATATTAACATTAGTGACTTGGCTAGAATTATTATTTTGATAAGCAGGTTCCCTATTCTTCTTAAATCTTTTAGTTTGAAGTGCTAGTTCGAGGTTAATAGCTATGTTCTTGAGCAGTTCCCATGTGGCAATGCCTTTAACAGAGAGCTTGACATTCATATAGCTATTAGGATTTTTTATGAATATCTTAATTTGTTCAGTATCATTAGTCTTATTTCTCATTTTAAGTACCTTAGGCCTCTATCATTCTAAGTATTTTGAAAAGGATTCATTGGGTTTTTGGCATACCAGTTCCAAGTCTTTGAGGGTCACTTCAATAGTTGTATTATTTGAGTATTGCTTGTTAAATGCATAAGCTAAATCTTCCTAGTTCTTTTTCGCCTTCTTTTCCAAACTATAGTAACAATCTAAGGCTTACCCAGTTAGAGACATACTAAACAAGCTTACTATTTGTGCTTCCAATAAATGGGTTGACCTCATAGCTACTGTATACTGCTTTAAATGAGTCCTCTGGGTAGAAGTGCCATTAAACTTACTTAAATTTGGCATTTTGAACTTGTGAGGCATGGTATGGTCATGTTTCAGGCTGATTTCTTCTAAGTTGATGTCTTTGCCTCTAATCACTAGATGACTTATAGCTTCTAATTTATCATTAAGCTCTTTGATAGGATCCCTCTTATCACACTTGGGTGGTAGAACCCTATTATAACTGGGCTTAACAAGTGGTATTTCTTCATCAGAAACCTGGTC
>CANXYI010823124.1:0-12163 GCA_948208565.1 Hura crepitans | reverse complement strand
TAAGCTCCAAATAATTTTATACTAATTTTTAAAGATGGTATCCTTTTGTAATCATAGGCAAAATATCGACTCGAGCTTCTTGAGGCAAGGAGAAGGCTTAGGGTGGTATCAAACGTCCCGTACGATCAAGTTCGGTATGTGTAATCACATTAACTTGAGTTAAAATTGCATAAATTTGAATATGCCTAAAATTCACATAATGCCATTTATTCCTTAATTACTTTATAAATGTGCATCACATATGCATAACATGTTCTAGCCATCACAATTACATATATGCAACATCAAACCATCATACTTTTACTAACCATATCATTTATTAGGTAATATAACAATTAATAGCATTTATTATTATTATGTAACTATATGGACATATTGAAATTCATGCATTTATTCCTAAGTTAATGTGATTACACATACCAAACTTGTTCGTACAGGATGCCCGATACACTTCTAAGCCTTCTTTTTGCCTCGAGAAGCTCGGGTCACCATTTCACCTATGAATACAAAAGGATACCATCTTTATAAATTAGTATAAAATTCTAAGAAATTCAAAAATATCATTTTGTGCCGAGTTATACACTTTACAACATCCTAGGAACCCATGAAAAATATCAAACTAAAAAAAAAAGTACCTGAGAGTTGAGAGGTTACTATTTACCTCAGGAGGGAATTTGAGATTCCTCTCGAAATACTTTGCCAAAATGGGTATTCTTGGTGTCTGTGGACTTATCTCAAGATGCTTTTTTGTTTGAGTTTGATATTTAGAGGTGGGGATAGTGGAGGAAGAAGAAAAAACAAAAGAAATAGGGAGGAGGAGGTTGTCAGCTTAGAGGGGATTTGGAGGAGGGAATTGAGTGGAAATGGAAGGAAAATAAGGGAAATGGTGTTTATAGTTTTTGGAAATTATTTTTCCCAAAATTTTGTAAATTTTTATCCCCTCTCAAAAAATCAAAATTCCCTTCTTTCTATCTCAAAAATTAGTTAATTCCTCCTCTAAAAACCTTTAAAACCTCAAGCCCGAAAAATGAAGGAAACCCAAAAAATTACTATATTTTCTTTCCCAAATATTAAATAAAAAATACTTCCCGATATCAAAAAATCCTGATTCCAAAGCCAATGGATTATTTAGAATATTTGAGTATCAAGTTGTAATATTTTCATATTATTTTTAGTAACTTCTAAATTATTTATGGTTCAGCTTTACCTACGGCACTATTCATAGGAAACTGCCGTAAAATATTCTTTAACATTTTTAACCATCCAAATGACTTCAGATTGGCTTCAAACTTTGCCAAAAATTCTCTCATAATTAATACTCCCCATCAATACACTTAGTGCGACTTGGGTTTCAGGAAGCACTATTCATCCGAAGAAGTACTAGTCATGAGAGTTGGGATTTTTGAATTGTTACAGAGATGATATGTAATTGTGTGTTATATGAATGAATGTCATGAGTAAAAAGGATGATGTCTATAGGCCAAAATAATGGTGGCTTGCTATGGGATGTTATTTCTTGATTTTGAGCTATTATCCATATGTATGTGCTAATGTGTTATGAGAATATGGGCTGGTTTAATGAGTTATGGTTAATACATGAAATATGTGTATGAAATTAAAGTAAATAAGTAAGCTTGAGATATGTGATAATGTCTTTATATTGTGGCTAAAAGGTGTGAGGGAGGTATATGCATGGATAAGTGCTTAAGTAAGTCTTCAATTAAGTGTTTAGTGGCATGGTAATGTTCTTGAGTGTTTGGATGCAATATGTATAGTAAAGGTAGACATGATGGACTTTCTAGAATGAGTTCTATTTTGATATGTTCATTATGCCTATATAAATGATTGTGTATATGAGTTTTCGATGAACCAATTCCTGGTTCACATGTGGCATGGCCAAAATGGTTATTATGTGACATTATGATGCTTAGAGCATTTTATGGGTATTGAGCATGTGTTTCCAATACTATGGAGCAGACCCTACATAAAGTGTGCATGGTGTTGATATTATGAGTAGTTATGATATATGGAAGCCATTTAAATTATTTTGTTCACATAAAAAGTAAAAATTAAGAATGCCTATATTTTTGTTCACATAAATGTTTATTCAGATAAAAACTATTTAAGAATGCCTATAGTTTTGAATAGGTTGATCGATCAACTATGAAGCTTTATATAGCAGCTGCTAGGTGCTTTCAGGTATAATATTATAAGCTTTCGGGTGGTATTATGAGTCTTTGGGTAGTATTATGAGCCTTTAGGTAGTATCTTGGCCTTTAGGCAAATGGAGGGCCTTTAGGCATTATACACCATTATCCAATTTGGTTTTGTTGTCTAATAGGTATAGGCAATATAAATCTAAATTGGAAACTATTGTGACTTCATGCTTCAAGTTCTATAAATTATATCTTTCTTATATTATCATATATTATGTATGATAATAGCCTATGATATGTGGAGATCTTATGATATTGAGAGTCATTCTTTTTGATATGTCATACTTTGTGATTATTAGTTTATACCATGATGCATAATGTGCTTATATGATATGTTTAACCTCTCATATATGATGTATGTTAATTACATGATCATAAGATATTATACACATATATCATGTTGGTTTCACCACTAAGCTATTGCTTAGCGCATCATGTTTATGTTTGCGATGTGTAGGTCAAAGAAACACATATTAGAGTCAAAGCCTTATTTATCAGAAGATCGAGCAAGAGAAACCCTGGGGCTATTTTGCTTATGTTTTTGTGTAGTAATGACATTTATAATATAGATATGGGCACTTTTATGTAATTAATGAAGGATTAGGCCTAATCTATACTATTAATGTTTTCGTAACTTTTTTAAAGAATAGAAATGAGAACTCTAGATAAAGTTTAAATTCTATTGCATGACTTGTATGATATCTCTTCCTATTGGATGCTTGAAAAGTGTTGCCTTGAGATTGATGTTGGAGGGTCAGATAGACCTGAAGATGATGAGATTAAGTTGTGATTAAATTGAATTACTATTTTTCTACAGGTTACTATTTGGGATAATATCCTAGTACAGTCGTTATGTTATCAGAAATTTGACACAATAACCCCTATAGTATACCTTTAAAATGGTTTTTGTTTATTCACATTTTTACCATCTTATTTATATAAAGATTGTTTTATCAAGAAAATATAGTTTTAAAATTTTATGGGTTTTATATAAGAGCAAATTGGATATCAGTAATAGTGCCACTCATTATTCAAGTTCGGCTATCGGATTGGGTAATGAGCGTCACATGCAACGAGTTGCTTATCTATTGCTCATTAATGCTAATGCCAACTAGGGTAGAAGTGATGACTCCAATAACCATGATGCCTTTACTAGGAAATCTAATAACTTGATAAAGGTGCTTCAAGATGGCCGGTGGAAGGTTAAATCGCACATTGTGCTCTATGCCCTAAAGCTTATGTAACTCAGTTCAGTTCACCTGATCGGTGCTATAGACATACCTTAGGTAAGAAAGGATGGATACTCAGTGGAGGTATCTATAGGGTCTTCAATAAAGGAGGCTTTAGTCCAATTGGCTTGATAAAAGGTGTTAGCCTGGCCAAGAAAAGCCTAATGCTTGCCTAAGCACTATTGAATCTCTAATATGGCATTTATGGTGTAACGACCATAAGTCGAGGCTCTATGAATAGAACCATTAAGGCTCGAAAAGTGTGCCTGGAGTGTTGGTTCACCTTCACAAGGATCAAATTGGGGTGTACTAGTTATGAAACTTTGATTGTCTATAAAGTGATGAAAATGACTTAATTTAAAAATTTAGTAGAACCAATAAATTATTTTAGGCCAAAATCTAGTGGGTCGAGGCTTAGATAGACTTAGGCTAGGAATGACTTGGAATGTGCCCGGACAGACCTGAAAATACCATACGTTATAGGTCAAAAACTCCCCTAAGGCCTTTGGTGAAGAAATTTTGAAATTTCAAGGTTGTTTGTTATTTTTCCTAAATTTTGAGAGTTGCACGTAGATTTAGGTAGTTAGTTAACTATCCTGCTGATGGAATTTGTTTGTGAAATTTTATGAGGGCTTAAATAGGCTTAATCAAGGATTTTTAAAGGGCCATGTGAATTTTAAAAATTTCTCAAAGTTTTAGCTGAAATCAAGCATTTTTTAGAAGCTCGAGTCACACATGTCACCACTAGAGCTATCTAGCCCCACTATATAAGGGCCATGATGCCATATAGGCATCGACTTGGCAAAGTGCACTCACCCCACCATCTTCTTCTTTCTCTTTTCCTCCTCTCTCACTAGATGCCACTTCTCCCTTCTCTCCTCCATTTTTATGGCTTTTCAAGATTAATTTAACCTAAATTATTGCTAAAAATTTCTTTAATTAGTTAATAATTGGCCTTTGGAGGTTTGGGAGCCCATAGTCAAGCATACAAGTTAAAAAAATTCAAGGAAGTCTTGAATGAACATAAAAAGGGTGGCAAAAATTCAAGTTTCTGTCTAAGTTGTTTTTTTCCTTTTTTATTTTATTTTCCTAGGGGATTTCATCATTCTAAGGGTGCTAATGTTTTTGGTTTTTCATTTGGGGACCTATGGAATTTTTTAAGATTTTTCTAAGTCTTGCCCATGTGTATGTAAGCTTAAGGGAAAGTGAGGTTCAATAAGGAAAGCAAGGGTGCTAAAGTGTGAGCAAGACTCTATTTCAAGTGAGGTATGTGAATCTAATGTATTTAAGGCATGCCATATTTATTTCAAGTGTAAATTGTGTGAGAATGTTATATGGAATTTATGCTTTTGGTGGATAATGTGGAGGTAAGGGTCAATTAAGCTTAACTTGATGTTAATTCTATGGTAAATGAGTGATTTATGGGTTATTTTGATGGAAGGAATGCATGGAAAAGTATGGCCTTGCTATAGCTGAGAGGAGTGTGTGTGGTGTTAAGGCATATGTATGTGTGGTTTGTGATGGTCATTGATATGTATGTTATGGATTTAATGGTTTATATATATGAGTAGTGAGAGAAGGCATAAGTATGAGTGGTACTATGTATGGTTGAGAGGTACCTTATGGGATGTTGATATGTGAGTCATGTGGAATGTATGTATGAATGGTATGCATGATGGGAACTAGCATGGTTGACATGTAGATAGTGAGTGTGGGTTAGAATTGATGATAAAATATGGACATGGTTAGGTACTTAATGTGGCCGAGAGGTATAAGAGTCATTTATGGCATGTAAGTTGTGTATATGAGGTGTGAATCATGATAGAAATTAGGTGTTGGCATAGTAATGTATGTATAAGTGGTGAATTTGGTGAATAATGCATATACTTGTGTGTGACATGTAAGGCCGAGGCATGTGTGTGTGTTATGACATGACATGTGTGGCTGAGGCATGCATGGGTTGTGTAATGGCATGGCATGCATGACGTGAGGTATATACATGTATACATATGTTAAAATGATGATATAGGATGTGTATGTATGATAACTTATGGCAAAGTGCATGTGAATGGCTATAAACAAGGTATAGTCGAGAGGATATATGCCATGAGGTAGCATGGTATGATATGGTATGTAATGTGCATAATTGGCATGATGTCATGAACATGTGATGCATGGCATGAAATTGGCATGAGGTATGTGTAAGCATGCATGGAAATATGACATGTAAAATGGTAAGCTTGGTATGAAAGTGGGACTAAGAATTGGTGTATAAAATAGCTTGAAAATGGACTTATAAGGCATAGGCAAAAGTGATCTAAAAATGCCATAAGCTTGAGATAGTATTTAAGAAATATGTATGATAACTTGGAATGGCATTTTAGGCCAAGGTTAGTGGCATTATGAGATGTATGACATGAGATGATATGTGCCTTATAATGGCAAGTGAATTGGCATGAAATAATGCCTATTGAATAGTGGCTACGGACCTGTAACAATGTACGACAATAGAAAAATGACCCATAACTTTCCCATAAAAATGGCTATTTAAAAATGGATCTATAAATAGCATTGGGAATAAACATAATTGGGAGTAAATGTATGGCATAAAATAGGCTTAAATTGGACTTATAAATGCCTAGTAAAAAGACTTAAAATTTTTCTTTATAAGTGACCTATAACTGTCCAGCAGGACCTAAAATGGACCCGTAGCTATCTAGGTCAAAATCTGAATGTTGAAATAAATTTATAACTATTTATTATTCAATTTTAAATATTATAAAATGATGATCAGTAAACAAATGGACATGAAATAAAGTCAGGTGGCTTATTAGTTAGACACCCACCCATTGGATGGGTTGATCGATTATATAGGGATTAGTAATTGATATATTTTTATTAATGATTGTTAGATTTGGGAGGTTTACAAATTGATCCCTAGTATCTATATTGTGATGGTTGATTGATGGTTAGTGGATTTGAGAGGTCTACGGACTGATCCCTTGTATCCATGTGGTGATGTTTAATTGTGATTATTGGATTTGGGAGGTTTACAGATTGATCCCTGGCATCCATGTTGGAATAATTATTGATGTTTATTGGATTTGGGAGGTCTACGGACTGATCCCTAGTATCCACTGTCTGATTTAGGAGGTTTTAATGAATTGATCCCTACTGTCAGACCAGACCGGTGTAGTGGTCGGGGTTAAGAATGTGGGCTACTACAAAGTTTGATTTCCCTTTTAGTCCAGTGTCTTCAAGTCTAAGCTACCTAGTTGGGCCTATTTAATAAATTAAATATTTTACCTAGTGATAGGAAATAACAAGACATGCATGAATGACAGTTTAGAGTGATAAGAAGTATAAAATTACAATATTAGAATGATGAATAAAATATTATTATTTTTTACAACATGAATACTATATATTGTATTTCTACATCTATGACATGTTATTTCATTTCAGTGTCTGCATGTGACATGTTTTTAATGCATTAAATTCACCATTGAGTTTTATACACAACATACTAGTGTTTGGTTGTGCAGGTAATAGTAAGTAGCAGTCCACCCTTCAGTATTGAATAGTGTAGCCGTAGAGGCACAGAACGGTACAATATGTTGCATTTTTAATGGTTTTAGTAGGAACTCATGTAAATACTATAGGTTATGAGCCCAGTAAGCTTAAAACTTGCAAGTGTCTGTAATAATAAGTTGTACATGTGATGTAAATAAACTGGCCTATTGAATGGTTATGAACTCTATCCTTATTTGATGTTGTGGACCTGAGGCCTATGTGATGATAATATGTTTGTATATATATGTTGATAATGATAGAGGACTAGAAGGGTCCAGGAGGTGACAGTAAAAGTGTTAGAAGTCATTAGAAGTGTTTGTCTATAGGTTGAAAATTTTCAGAATGTCACTCCAGTAGTTGTTGTGCTATCCAGGTTTTTTATAGATTTTATAATAGGCAGAAAAAGGAGTTTTTGGACTTAATATACCTTGAGTGGAAATGTCTAAGGGATAGACTGAACATTTAAATAATAACTATCCAACTAATAAATATTCTATAAGTGTTAAGGAGTGTAGGCTCGAGGAAAATTTAGGATGAGTGATCTATGGGAAATACATCACTTATCAGGTTTCTTCGGGAATTTGGTAGGAGGTGTGACATATAGGCAGGTGAAGAATCTCTAAAAACTACATTAGTGAAAGTTGGTATCTCACTTCGTGCACCTTAAAATGTATGATACTTATGTTGAATGGTGTGACAGGTGGTACTAGAGAGTGCTTAAAAACTCTAAACTGACTCTCAATATGTGGCACAGTGCTAGAAGTAAAAGTCTCACCAGCTGACCTGAGTGAGTAGCTCATCCACTCTTTAAAGCACACCCACATCCCAAACTATACGAGTGTAGAAATATTTGTTCCTAATGAATGTCACTATAGCTAAGCACTTGAAATGTTCTGCTTCCTTAAAACTGAGACAATCTACAACTAGCATGTGTTTATGCTTAGGCTTGTGCCTGAGATGACTTTATTGGCATCTAGTGATATTTTAAAGACTTAAAGAGGTTTAAATGTTATAAGATATGTAAGAAGACATAGATGAGAGATGCATAAGTTAAAAATGAAAAAGTGTGGTTCTTGTAGGAAATCTTGCAAAACAGACATTTTGGCTCTACTGAAACAACCGTTTCACAAAAGTGCAAAACTACCATTTTAGCCTTGCCTAAAATGGCCATTTTGGGCTTATGGCTTATAAATGCACTTAATGCATGCAAAAATCCTCATGCCTTTTGAGCTTTTCTAGTTCTTACTTTAATAGGTGACAAATTTCTCCAAAAACTCATAAAATTCTTGATCTCTCCTTCACTTGGGCAAATCTTGCTCATGTTCCTTTTAGCAAACCATTTCTAGGAATCACAATTCCATGTTTTTCGATTTTCTTACTAGGAGTTGTCCTTTATCCGAAGAGTTTGCTGCTATTTTAGGGGTATCTTATCCATTTAAAGTTCTACCTTGCTATCCTAATGGTGTTACCCGCTATGAGGTGGTCGATGTGTTAGGGATTTTGCCTTCAATGGTTGTTAGATGGGTTCCTAAGAGAAAGCCTATTTCTCTAAATTCCTTTTTGGCTTGTTCTATTAGTCATATGAACATCCCATCTCTGTGTACAGGCACTTGTTCATTTCCTTTGCCAAATACCTCATTGTTACCTTAGAAGGCCATTTTAGAGATTACTAGCTATTCAGTGTAATAAATGATATAAGCAGAGGCTTGAACCCTTTTCCTTTGGTCTTTGCTAAGACTATCATGGGATTGGATACAATATAGTCTAGTGGTGCTAGTTTTTTTTCTGCAGGAGCCCACTCTACTTTAGGTATTTGAGCAACACAAAAATGATGAAAAATCTAAAAATCCTTTTTTTTAACCATTTTTAAAGTCATTTTTCTTTTAAATAGCTCTATTTTTCTTGTTAAAGACTCTATACACCTTATATAGGGTCAATGTTGATAGGCCTGAGCCCTTAACCCACCATAGACTCCCCTATTTTTTTTAACAATTAAGGTTACATCGCGAGCTTATTGTGTTGGGTAAGAGTTTATGTTTAAAAGTTAACCATTATTTTAAAATTTTTATGAAGAGAAATTCAAATTGGATGTTAAGATTCTTATTTATGAGAACCTTTGTCTTCTTTTTTTTTATCATTAGGCAATACAAACTTAGGAGCCCTAGAACCCAGTGTCTATAACAATGATAAAGTCAAGATAAAAAAGTCGAAGTTGGCCAATATGCATATAGACCTATTTTTTTCATACTAGTCATGCACACATGGGATTATAAACACTTAAGACAATAATTTTCCTTTATGATCCTAAGGGTAACTATCAGACTATAGACATATTAAAAAACCATAGGCACACCAAAATGTATGCATTCACCTTTTTTTACGTGATATAAAACATTAACAATAAATCTTTACTCTTGCAGAATATAATAAGAATTCCAAACTTCAGCATGAGGCAATATAGGGGTAAGCTTACTAGCTTTTTACTATCTAGTACATTGCCTCACCTTTTAGTGACAAGCTTATTAGCTTCATTATTTACCTTAAGCACAATTTTTGACAAGCATACCAATAAAAAAAATGGCCTAAAGCATGGCCTCTAACACCAACCTAGAGCATAGCTTTAACCAACAAAGTTGATAGATGTTATACCTATTGAGTAAAAGGAGCTCTTGGACAAAGCTAACAGACTTCATATCTACCAAGCAGAGGAAGCTCTTGGACAAAGCTAATAGGCATTGCACCTATCGACTAGAGGGATTGCTTCATCCTTCAGAGGGTTAAAACTCACACCTATCTAGCAAAAGGAGTGCTTGGTTTTAGAGAGGGTTAAAACTCAACCATAAGATCAAATCAATAATGCCTACCAAGTAAGAGGAGTGCTTGGTGTAACACCCCTTACCTGATTCCCGAAGGAACCCAATAGAAGATGCTACCTCCTATAGGTCACCCTTCTTATTACTACCTCAGCTGTCATTCACTAAACACCTATAGCTCTGATTACCCTGATGATACATTCTAGTTATTTTACTATTATTATCCTATGTTGTTCTCACATTGGCTGTAATTAACTGATCAAACCATTTTATAGGACATAAATGCAGTTTACAAAAATTTAGGTAGCATAACGGCTACTTGGGTGAAAAACCAAAATTTTTAAACCTATTAAAAACACTTTTATATTAATTATCAACACATCACCCATCTTCTAAACCCATCTAGTCCTCTAATAAATCAGCTAGTCTCATCACATAGTCACACAAATACAAGGTCTTAAACCCACATCATTCAAGCATACAAATAAATAGACATACAGTTATACATATATATAGACATTTATTAAGTAGTTTTAGTTTAAAATTTACAAACCACAATATGACAAAATATAAGTCTAACCACTTTAACATCCTAGGCCCACAATCTCTATACATGAGTGCTTTACCTTTATACATATAAAAATAGACAAAAATTATACCCAAAAAGGCTCATTAGCTATACTACAACACTGAGGCTGGATAACTCTACTATCTATAACCTATGTATCAAACACCAACACGTTGAGTATAAACTCAATGATGAACTTAGTGTAATATATATATATATATATATATATGATAAGACATGCAATGCAAGTTTAGTTAACTACAATTATGCCCTTTATTATTCTGTCCTTCCATTTATACTTCAGTGTCTTATAACTTATTTAATTTAACCCAAGTATGGTTTCATCATGCTTAGTTATGCCAGTCAAGTCACAACAGGCTATCATTATTACATTTTATATGTATGTGCCCCTTTTTTTCATTCAGGACCATATTAGAAAGACTACACTTAAAGACACTGGATAGCAGGCCCCAGACTGTGGAGTGGCCTATATTTTGAACCTTAGTAGCTACATTTACCCATATCCATCCGATAGTAGGGATCAATTTATAAGAAACTCCCAAATCAAAGTAGCAGGGATAAGTCTTAATAGACCTCCCAACAATAGTAAGGATAGTAGGGATCAGCCCGTGGGACCTTCTAAATCCCAATTATCATAGTAGGGATCAGCCCCCATGGGACCTCTCAAATCCACCATAAAGTGGGCAAGTTGGGATCAACCCATATGGACCTCCCAATACTCGAGTGTGTAGGGCTTACTAACAGAACTTCGATAGCTACACCTACTATCAAATACATAGGCAATGGCCTAAGAAGAATAAAACCCCTAGCAGCTAGTAATTCCATAGTTAATCGGTCAACCTATCCAGTGGGTATCTAACTGATATGGGCTAACTTCTAATTACCAATTTAATTACATAGTTATAGGTCATTTGTCATTAATCATAGTATCATTTATTCATCATAGTTACGTGCACATTTTCACTTTCACACATTCCTCAGTTATGATCCACTTTACAAGTATATCACTATTCATTTGGTCATTTCTATAACCTCAATTCCTCGAGTTATTCTTATCCTACATTTTATTTCATTAGTATCAAGCTAGCATATCATTATCACCATAATTTTCCATACCATGATATGATTATTATTACCATTATCCAATGATATATATAACTATATTATTTCATCCATTTCGCTTTTATGCAATTGTCTATACCAAGCCACACTCTTATTACCATAAATAGACACTTTCACACACAAATATACTTGTTATACCTTACCCCATTTTAGGTCATATTATGCGCATTTGCTAACCATTATTTTCTTCATTAATTCCACCTTTGAAGAATATTTTATGTCCACTTTTTAGCCTAATTACACTACCAATACTTATCACACACAAATGCACATCACATTGCCATATGTGTACCATTCGACCACCCCTTGAACACACATATGCAAATGAATTTCTTGCATACCAATCACACATAAGCTTTTTATTTTCATGCTAACATAATCACATAACCATTACACACTAATATGCACACGTACACATAAACTCACACTTTCATACACATTCAAGCACACAAATGCCAACACATATATATTACATGAAATTTATATACCTAGGGTGTGTAAACACCCTTCACCAGTTTAAGCCTTTGGATGGCCTTTCTCACTAAGCTTTCTTTCTTGACCTAAAAACATACACAACCTAGGGTTTAGAAAATTCTCAAAAATTTTGCATAGCTCTAAATC
>CANXYI010822996.1:0-10187 GCA_948208565.1 Hura crepitans | reverse complement strand
TTCACACTAAATGTGGGCATTATGAGTTCTTAGTGATTTCATTTAGGCTCACTAATGCCCTTACAACTTTTATAGACCTCATGAATTGAACTTTTAAACCCTACTAAGATAAGTTTATCATAGTATATATTAACAACATTCTAGTATACTCTAAGAATCGAGGGGAGCATGAGTAGCATCTGAAAGTGGGGTTGCAAACTCTAAGAGAAAAATAGTTGTATGTGACATTAAGTAAGTGTGAATTCTTATTGAATGAGGTAACCTTCTTAAGGTATATAGCTTCAGCAGAAGGTATTAGGGTCTATCTAAGTAAAGTCAAAAATGTATTAGAATAGAAGACTCCTAGGAATGCGACTAAAATTTAAAGCTTCCTAGGATTAGCTAGGTACTGTAAAATGTTTGTAAAGGGCCTCTCAATGATTGTAGTTCCATTGACCTGCTCATTATGGAGGGATGTAAAATTTGTGTGAGATGACTAATGTTATGCTAGCTTTGACATTCTATAAGCAATGTTAACTGAAGCTCCTATTCTCACTTAACTCGAGCAAGGGAAAGACTTTGTGATCTACAGTGATGCATCTTATAATGGGCTTG
Organism: Hura crepitans; assembly: GCA_948208565.1. NCBI lineage: Eukaryota > Viridiplantae > Streptophyta > Magnoliopsida > Malpighiales > Euphorbiaceae > Hura > Hura crepitans. The sequence goes on along the minus strand of CANXYI010822996.1, from coordinate 9,593 downwards.
GATGTGTTTTGATGTAAGAAGGAATATTGATAGCTTATGCTTTAAGGCAACTAAAGCCACATGAATAGAATTACCAATACATGACTTAAAGTTTGCTACTATTGTATTTACATTGAAAGTCTAGAGGCACTACTTATATAATGAGAGGTGTTATATCTATATTGATCATAAAAGCTTGAAATACCTCCCCACATAAAACTACTTCAACCTGAGGCAATGACACTAGATGGAGCTAATAAAGAACTATAATTGTTTGATTGATTATCATCCAGGCAAAGCAAAATGTGGTAGTTAATGCCTTAAGTCGAAAGTTTATAATAGCCATTAAAGTTATAAATAGTAGAATGGAGTACACTATAGGTGATTCCATTTTAGTTAAACTACAGGTGAAATCTAACCTAATGCAATAGGTGAAAAAAGCACAACTTCAGGATGACTACCTTATGCAGACAATAGGTAAAGTTAAAGAGAGAAAGATTATAGAATTTGAAATCAAGGAAGATGGATGCTTATATTTCCATGATAGGTTATGTGTACCTGAGGCAAAAGATATAAAGACACATATTATAAGGGAAGCATATGATGCTCCTTCTTCAATGCATCTAGGGAGCACGAAGATGAATCTTGATTTAAAACCCCACTATTGATGGCAAGGAATGAAATAAGATATAATAGATTTTATAGCTTGATGCGTCACATGTTAATGGGTGAAGGTAGACAGAACATCAAGTTCTTTCTAGATTACTACAACCAATAGCAATTTTTGAAATGCAAATAGGAAAAGGTCACTGTGGATTTTGTTAAAGGACTACTATTGACTAGGAGAAAATATGATAGTCTCTAAGTGATTGTATACAGACTAACATAAGCAACTCACTTTATTCCTATTAGAATGGACTATTCTTTAGAGATATTGGCACAACTGTACATAGAAGAAATTATAAGACTGCATGAAGTGCCACTAGCCATTATTTCTAATCAAGACCTTTTATTCACTTCAAAGTTTTGGAAGAAGTTACAAGAGGCTTTAGGTACTTGTTTGACTTTTAACACTGCTTTCAACCCATAAATAGATGGACAATTAGAATGGGCTATTCAAGTGTTGGATGATATGGTATGTAGCTATGCCATCGAGTTTAAAGGGACCTAGGACCAGTAATTACCTTTGGCAAAATTTTCCTATAACAATAGCTATCAAGCTAGTTTAGGCATGGCTCTCTATAAGGTGTTGTATGGTAGAAGGTGTAAGACTTCACTCTGCTAGAGCAAAATAGGTGAAAGCAAGCTTATGTTACTTGACTTAGTTAGAGAAGCTAAGGAGAAAGTTAAAATCATTAGGGAAAGGTTAATGGCTACCATCGATCGATAGAAGTCATATGCTAACTTGAAATGGAAGAACATTGAATATAAAGTCGATGAAAAAGTATGCCTAAAAGTATCACCATAGAAAAAGATGCTTCTATATGGCAAAAAAGGGAAACTCAGCCTGAGATTCGTTAGTCCATATGAGATTATCGAGCATGCAGGATCAATGGCCTATCGGTTGGCTTTACTACCAGAGCTACAAAAAATTCATAAAGTGTTCCATGTTTCAATGTTAAGGTGGTATAGATCTAATCCTTCGCATGTGATACCTGCAGAAGAGATCTAAATGCAGTCACATATAACTTAATAAGAAGAGCCAGTGTAAATAGTAGCCAAATAAGTCAAGGAAATGAGGAATAAGTATATACCACTAGTGTAAGTACTATAGAGACACCATAAGATTGAAGAAGCTGCCTAGGAAAGTGAAAAGCAAATGAAAGCCTAGTATCCTCACATATTCTCATTAGGTAAATTTTAAGGATGAGATTTCTTAAGAGGGGAAGGACTGTAATAGTGAGAATCTCAATTTCATGAATAGTACTCCTAAGCCATAAATAGTGTCCTTCAAGTATTTGGGGCACTTTATGTTGATAAAAAGGGGAAATACTAGTTAAAAAACTTTAATAAGCTAGAAAATGATGGAAATGAAATAATTAAAACTTTTAGCAGAACCAATGAATCATCATTTTATGCTGAGAACTAGTAAATAGTGACCTTAGTTAGTATCATGCTAGAAAAGGCCGAGGATGTGCCTAGATGGACATAAATAACACTTACAGTTAAATAAAAATGAGGTTATATTGTGTGGATGAAACATAAAAGCATGGGATGTGTAATGTGAGTCACTAATATAGTAAGTTATAAGAATAAGGCAACATTTCCAAAGTATGGTTGATATAACCTAACCTGTATGTGCAAAAGTGAATGTTTGGAATTTTGGGTCCATAAGAATAAACCAAATAAATAGTGTGATGATGGTCCTAATGTATCTCAGACATTAGCCTTATGGTAAGGAAATGGTGTTTGTGAATGGCATAATGATAAATGAATGGAATATATAGTTGATGAATGACCTATAACTTTAGCCCAAATCAATTAGATGCTTACTTGATGGGTTTATCGATCAATAAAGGAGTTTACAGCTATTAAGGGCTTTGATCCATATGGATCATTACCTATTTATTGGTATGGTGAGTGTAACTGCTAAGGTTATGATAGTAAGCCTTGCACACTAGGGTATTAAGAGGTTCATATGGGCTGATTCCTACTTACCCATATTGTACAGGATTTGGGAGATCCCATGGGGCTGATCCCTGCTATCACTTAAGCATGATTGATATTTGGGATTTTAGAGGTCCCTTAGAATTGATTCTTGCTATCTCTACTATTGGGAGGTCTACTAAAAGTGATCTCTACCACTCTGATTTAGGAAGTTCCCATGAATTGATCCTTACTATCTAGTGGAAATGGGTAGGTAAAGCTACCAAGGTCCAATATGTAGGCCATTACATAACCTAGATCTTATTATCCAATGTCTTAAAGTGTAATCTTTTCAGTACGAGCCTAAATAAGATAGAAGAAGGAAAATTAACCTAAAGTCGAAATTAAAACATCGTAATATAATTAGCCTAAATAAGAACAAGAAAATAAAGTCTAGGTGGCTTATATGATAAAATAATCTAAACTCCCTAACCCATGCCTAATAAAATTGTCTAGTGTGTAGCATAAATTTGAAATAAATAAGCCTGCATGATCATATGAACTGCATTACATGTGTGTGTGTTGCTTGTTTGTATGACATAATGTATGTTACATTAAATTCACCACTGAGTATATACTCAGTGTGTTGGTTTCTCGATGCGCAGGTAGAAAATAGTAGGTTGATTATACATTAGAAAATAGTGTGTGTTATATATACATTAGATTTAAATGAGAGATTGGCACATTATGCCGCCTTCTACTCGAACCATTGCTACTCTAAATAAGAGATGGAATGTTAATCAATTTTATTGTTGTCTTTTTGCTGATGCTATTACATGTTTACATCACAAGTATCCAAGGCCCATATGTTGCTTTAACTTAATCATTATGTAGAAGAAAGGATAAGGTTCCATTATGTCATTTTAATAAAAATCCATTAGCATAACAGCTACTTGGAAGCTTGTCCCAAAATAAACCATTGAAAAAAGCTCTTCTATAACAATCACAGACTTAAACTCAACAATCCATTCCTTTTAACCTTCTATTAAATGGCATCATTAATTATTTCTCAACCATAATAAGCATCACAATCTCTACATCACTCTGTATTAAACATACATCACATAATAGTAATGTACTATTGATATCGTCTATTAATTTTGCAAGAACATAGTGCTTGGATAAGGTACATATACATATTACTGTATTAGATCGGCTCTCTATATATGTATATATGAGTGGCATCATTATAATAACCTCTAACAAAAGAAATATAGGTTATAGCAAGCTAAGGCTACTTGAGCTGCACTATGCTACTATCTTGTGGCTGATGTTAAAACTATCCATAGCTTATGCATTGAGAAAACACAATGTACTAAGCATAATACTTAATGGTGTATTCGATAAAACATGCACACATGAGTTCATGCATTCATAACATTCATACATTTTGAACATAAGAAAGTTATTTAACTTTTATGATCATTCCTTACTTGTATTATTACTAGTCATTTCATCACAATTATTACTTTTATTGTTGATTACATGTATTTATTAATAACTATGATTTATCTTTTTATAGCTTTATGTCGTATTTAATTTATTTACATTTTTAGCCTATATCTAGCATAAATGTATCCAAGTACTAGATATCGAGGTCAGATTATGCAGTGGTCCACATTTTGGACCTCCTTGCTACTGCAACAACCTTTTTATTCACACGTAAAGAGCTCCAATACAATTTATATTTACTGATCATGAAGGTTTCAAATCCTTATCATGAAGTTCTCAAATGTAGACCATGAAGGTTTAAGTCCTGACCACATAGGTCCTAAATCTTGACCATAAAAATCTCAAGTCCTAACCATAATAGTCTCAATACTGTGATGGGAAATGGGTAATTAGGCACTGAAGTGTCCAAGCAGCTGTTATCCCCTAATTGATTGGTCAACCTATCTAGTAGGTTGTCTAATGTATAAGGGCCATTACATTACCATTTTCATTATCCACTTTTCATACGAGTTATAAATATAATCCCATGCCTAAGTTCAATTATATATTTAATTAACATTGCTTTATTGACATCAAATTTCGTATTTCATATCAAAAGTCACATTACACACACTACCATGTCTATATTAATGTACTCCTATCACCATTTCATTACATACATTGGTATCTATCATTCATCGCATAGATATTATTCATTAGTATTACTTATATCACTATTTATTATTGGCACATATGTTACATATCATATATACAATATATGTCACTTCACGTACAATCACATTTCATACACCATATTCATATAATTATATGCAACTATCAATGGACATTCATATTATAGGCCATTTCAAATTATCCTAGTCCATTACATTTTAATTTCTTATTATTATATAACAATTGCATTAATTTATTCGACATCCCTAAAATTCCATATTTTGTTGATGAATTTCAATCTTTCATATTTTGCTCATTTTTCCTTTGCTTTTTTTTGTTGACTTTATTACTCTTCTTTAAACCCTAAAATACCTTAGAGACCAAATTAGGGTTATTCTAACCCCAAAATATACCTAAACTCTAAATTCACATCGTTATGGAAATCACAAAAATTTACACTTTAAGGTACATATATTATCAAATACACTTACAAAGATGCTCTACGACATCTCAAGATTGATCCCGACTTTTCTTTTGTGACACCATCTACCCAATCTAATCATCAAAGCCACATAGAGAGCGTGCATACAAGTATGCTATCCAAACTATTACCTCTTAATGTAATAAAATGTGTTTATATTTTTTTTTCTTAATAAAATGCTTTATTTATGAAAATACTAGTTAACAAAAACTATTCGAAACTTGGGTTGAAAACAAATTTGGGAATCCTCTTGTCAAAAATCTAATAGCATAACAATTCTATTGAGACACTGTCCTAATTATGAATAGTATCCTATAATGAAAACAAGCATTTATATATCATTTTAAGCATAGTACACAATTTCTATAATCCTCTTAATCTCCCCAAACCATTAGAAAACACAAATCTCAATCCTAATAAAAAAAAAAGAGATATTGTACAAGCTCAAAATAATTTAAATAACTTAAATAGTGCTAGAAAACCATTATCAACCTTATATTTACATTACAACATAGTTTAGGCCAATAACTTAACATATGTAATATAAGAGTGCTTCTTTTCTATACATTTTATAATCTAGCATATGTGACAAACTATACCAAAATATAGTTTATGCTAGTTTATCTTGATGTCCCAAGGCTTCATCTGAATTATTCTCCTCACCTTCGCATCGTAAAGAAAAATGATGTGCTAAACAATAGGTTAGTGGTGTAATTGAAATAACTTTTGCAATAATGCCATACCATTACTATACCACATCATTCAAACATATGCAAACACAATTCATGATATGTATAATCGAAGTCATAACATGCATATATGTTGTAACATGATAAACATAGCATAAATCACATGCTAAACATAAAAAAAAACACATTATACATACACACATAAACATACAAATTATCCATAATAAAATCCATATTCTAATTTTGATTAGTTCATTTTATCATGCCTAACTAAAAGAGCACATACCCTATGGATAATAGGTGTGGATGACTAGTACAACCTTCATCAACCCAAAGTTCATTTACCAATATGGATTTGAAGATCAAACATAGCATGACACCTAAAGGTCAAAAATAACATGAGTCTAAGATTGGGCATAACATGAGTCTAAGGACAAAACATAGCATGATGGCCATTATGACCATTTATGAACCTGAAGTTCATCTACCAATGTGGATCTGAGCATAAAAAATATAAGCTTATGTGTCAAACATTTAGTGGACCCATGGACTAAACCAATATTAATAAAGGCACTGAAGTACCTTAGTCACTACTATAAAAACCCCTAGTTAACCAATCAACCTATTTAAACTAGGTTATTACTCATATGAGTGATTAACCAATTTGTTTTAATTACACCATTTTAATTAAGCTTAAAATCACTTATAATTACTTTTGCTTAACCAACTAAGGACTAAACTGGGAAATTGTGTTATTACTCTTATTTGTACAATCAAGCATATTATTTCATGAAAATATCACATTAAGTCATACTTCGTCATCATGTGCTCATAAATACATTATTAGTATCTCAATACCATTTCCATAATCATTAACATATATGTGATCATGTATCATCCATTACAAGCTTAATGTAATGCATATCCATGTATGGACATTTTATAAGGGCATTCGACCACCAAGCTTCCAAACATAAATAAGCCACTTTCATTACATCATACACATGCATCACTTTAGTTTCCACCTATCACTATACACACAATACTCATTTCAAGCCATATGCACATCACACATGCACATGCATACAAAAATGTTCATCTGGCCTACACACTAAAAGTATCATTTTCATACATTCATCATCACCTTCTCACTTTATGTAACATGTATAACCATACAAATTCACATAGCCATTTGGCCATAAGATAAAAAACACATCCCACATACATTCTTCCACCATAAAAAATTATATCCCATGCTCATAAGATAGCATTCATCAACTCACTTCAAGCCATAATCACTAGTATGAATTATGTGACATAAACACATGCATAAACACATATAGCCATTCAGTCATTATACTAAAACCCATATTAACCTGTATTAAACCATATTAAAGGTTCCAATTCACATCTATAACATCTTATAACATGCTTTAAGTGCCAATTAGCATCATACAAAATCATTTTTATGTAAAAATACAAGTTTACATAATTACACATATTAGGAAATTAATTAAATTAAAAAAAATTAGATTGATTACACTTACTTTCAAGAGTTAAATACACCACGGAGCTCAATTACACATTTCCCTTCCCTTTATCTCGAGCCCTCTCAATTTCTATAATTATCCATAATATGCTCTATATATAAAAATCCGTGTAAAATCATCAACAGAATAAAATAAGAAACTAAAAGCAAAAACATAACCTTAGACACTAAGGGAACATGGGAAAAATGTAAAATTTTAAAAAATCTTACCCATTCAATCCCTAGTTACTATTTATCGAGATGAAAAACTGATCTTTTTCTTCAATTTCTCTTGAAATTCACAAAAGAATCAAGGTATATTGAAGATAGAAGTGTAGAATCAGGCCTCTGATATTAAGAAATGAGCTAAAATTAAGAAGTGAATAATAAAAAATGGTGTTTTTTCTTCACTTGGGTCATCAACTTGTCCAAAGGAGGAAGGTGATAATATTCCTCCTTTGACCACCATTTGACCCCTTTTATATGGTCCCTTTTTGCACCCATTTTTAGCCTTATTTTTTACTTTTGAGATACTCTTAACATCTTATTAAATCAATCTTCAGAAGCCCCTAAAACCCATGCTTGAAAATCAAGAAAAATCAATTAAAAATATAGTATTTTTGGTTACACATTTTTTTTGTAAAAACACTAAAAATTTCAATTCTAAAGCCAGCAAGCTAATTAGAATTTTTGATTATCAAGTTGTATTAATCTAAAAATTTTCTAAGCAACTTTTTGAATATTTTATGGTTTAACTAAAATTAGGTCACTATTTATATGGCATTGCCGTAAAACATAATAGTCATTTTTAACCATCTAAATGACTTCATTTTGACTTTAAATTTCACCAAAAATTATGTTATAATTAATACTTCCATTCAATAAAATTAGTGGGACTCGAGGTCGAGAAATGGTATTCATGTCCCAAGAAGTACTATTCATAACATTGAGATTTTTCGAGCATTACATTTCTTCCTCTTTTAGATGAAATGTCATCCTTAACACTACCTCGTTTAAATAGCTGAGAGTATTACACTCACATTAGAGCTTTTATTTCCCATGTCACTTCTTCCATCCCATAGTGTTTCTAGAGAACTTTTACTGATGGTACAATATTATTTCGTAACTTGTTTACCTCTCTAGCCAAAAATTCTGACTAGTTCATCTCTATAAGATAAGTCTGAGTAAACCTCAACCTCTTCCACTACCAAAATATGCATCAGATCTAATTTATGTCTTTAAAGCATGTACACATGGAAGACATCATAAATCTACTAAAGTTCTAATGGAAAGGTAGTTATAGGCTATTAGCCCTATATGTTCTATCACCTCATTTGGCCTAATAAAGCTAGGACTCAACTTTCCTTTCCTAACAAAATGTAAAACTTTCTTTCCATGTTGAAACCTTCAAAAACACCTTGTCTCCCACCTCATGTTGCATATCTTTCCTCTTGAGATATGGATATGATTTTTATCTTTTAGAAGCTACTTACAACCTATCCCTAATGATCTTCACCTTTTCCTCGACATCCTTAATCAAATCTGGTCCTATTAGCTTGGTTTCATTGAGCTTACCGTAACATAAAAGAGTTATGCACTTCCACCCATATAGCACCTTATAAGGAGCCATTCCTAAACTTTATTGACTGATATTATTGTAAGTGAACTCTATTAATGACAAATAGTGATCTCAGCTACCCTTGAAATTGATATCACAACTCCTCAACATGTCCTCAACCACTTGATGCAGCTGAATAACTCTTTTTAACTATCTGTCAATTTATAGATGAAATTTTGTACTGATGCTTAATCGAGTACCCAAGGGATTGTGAAGCTTTTTCTAAAACCTCAATAAATTATGGGTCTTAATATGACATGATGAAAGATGACACTACATGCAACTTGTTGATCTTAGCTATGTATAACTTAGTAAGCTTCTCTAAGGAGTAATCTATCCTTGCTAATATAAAATGAGCAGTCTTGGTCAAGCGATCTACCATAACCCATACTAAGTCACACCTGCTCTTTGTCATAGGTAACCTAACCACAAAGTCTATAATGATCCCGTCCTTTTTCAATTCTAGAATTGTTATAAGTTGTAGCAATTTAGATGGAACATAATGCTCTATCTTCACTTATTGACAAGTAATGCATATGGTTATATACT